>JAODUM010169190.1:0-10287 GCA_025399915.1 Enypniastes eximia
AATTGCTTCATTAAGGGTCATATCTAGGATATTTTGTATGTGAAGGAAGCTTACGTATGTAACAAAGTACGAACCAAAATAGGGTCAGGGAATATCCCAGGAATTGTGAAATCTAGCGGCTTTTCAAAGGGAATTCCATTGAATATTTAACAGTCAATATCTTTCACCTGTAAATTGTCAGGTGTTTTCGACTATTAATCCTTACTGTGTTTTTTACTTGGGGGACTACTGCCCTCCTTGTCTCTCTGGTAGTTACTGTTCCGTTATTATGTATAAACGTCATATGAATTAAATAGACTACAGTTTTGTGTAGATAGTTACAGGATAATATATAATTGTGATATACATTGCATATGTAGCTGTGTATTATAGATGAATAATAATAATAATAGTAATTTAACAATTTTAAAATGCGTTGAAATTTCATATGTTCCTTTATAGAGTCAACCACAAGGAGCATATATGTACGTTGAATGATTACGATTAGTACGCCGCAGGAAAATAAGAAAGAATATGGATAAAAGAGACACACAATTACAGAGTAAATTGTTACGTCAGTAAAATATAATTTAATCTGAACACAAATTACATTTTGAGTCATCAGTGTCAAACATTCAAGCAGAATATAAAGGAATATAAATAGAGTTCATGTTTTGTATTTGGGTGCTCTTATTATTTGAGAACACACCATCAGTAAACACCATTTGAATATTTTGTTCTGAATTAATACATCCTATCCACATGCTTTGGTGGAGGTTTATAATATATCAGGGTGTTAGCCAGAAATTTTAGAAGATGACATTTTTAGGCCATGGGATCGACTACGTTTTGATATTTTTTTTTGGCACCAAACGAAGTGACGTTTTTTTAGGCTATTTTTGTATGTAGAATCTGAAAATAGGTGGTGAACTCGACAATTTTTTTGCTAAACCCCTTTTTGAGGCCCTTTAGGGGGTAAAAATATGCCAAATAGGGTCATTTTTCAAACTTGTCCTAGGGACATGAAAATTGGTATATAACACCTTTTTAAGGTAGGAAACACGAATATGGCAAAACATTTGAGGTAAAATTTATATTTCACCTGTTATTTTAAGGTCAAAGGTCATGCCCAAATATGGTCATATATTTAAATTTGTCGCATGGACATGGAATTTTGCACATAATCTATTTTTATGGTGGGAAGCACGAATCGGAAATAAACTTTTAGAAAATATCTACATTTCACCTGTTATTAGAGGATCAAAGGTCATTACTATATAGTATCAAACAACTGATGATCATCTACTTTTGTATACATTTAATTATTTTAATTATTTTTAATTGAACCTAGTTAAACTATTAACATGGGATGTTTATATATAATAAATCATTTTAACTTATACTAGATTACACTACAGTATAATGATTAAGATATTCTTATAAAATTGATGTGTTCAAAGAGTATTTTTAATTCAACATTTGTATCAATTGTGATCAAGTAATGGAATGTTGTATTCATCATGAATCTGTTAAAGAAACGAAACTTGTTGAGTTATCGAGCTTGGAATCCTGGAAAAAATTGTTAAGTGCAGCAAGGATTCGAGATGACAAAAATTTGCTTGATATTGGGAAGAACATTCCAACAAACATATTTCCTCCAATAAAATACCACAAATCGTGCCGCTCACTATATTTAAACAGTAAAAGTCTAAAGAGAATCGAAGAAGCAAACGTTGAAGAAAGAATTTCAAATGATGTAAACGAAAATAGATCTAGCTCACGGTTAAGAGAGGACACAAATAAAAGAGAATGTGATAAACTACCAACGGAATGTATTTTTTGTAATAAAAGGAAGATGTTGCCAAAATCGTCAACTACAGAAAAACTTTTATCATGTATGGAGATGAGAGCAGATGAAAAAATTCGAAAGTACAGCGAAGAAAAAAATGACCAACGAATAATGGCAATGTGTACAGATGAATTAGTTGCCAAAGAAGCGAGGTATCATAAGTCATGTTATCGTAACTATACTCGTGATAATTATGCAAGAAAAGAACGGTATGATATCATACCATTTGTAAACAACTATCTTGCTAACTGCATACAGAAACAAAAGATAATTTTGTTTAAGACAATCACAAATGTTGTTGAAACAGAAATTTCCAAAAACAGTGAAGACACAATAGACACAGAGTACATATTAAACATAAAAAGGAATTTACGCCAACGTATTGAAAATTGCCTACAAGATTACAAATTTATGACAATTGATAGGACATTATATATTTACCATACTTCAATGACGGTAGAGGATGCGTTAACAGAAGTTATTGCACAAAAAACAAAATTGAAAGAATTCCAACAAGCAAGCGAATCTGAAAAACTTATAATGAAAGCTCCTTTGGAAATACGCAATAATATCAAAGCAATGTATGATACTATGTCATGGCCACCCAGCTATAGGTGATTTAGATATTTCATCAATGGATATTGGAGAACCATTGTCACTTTTTATGAACGTTTTATTGTCTGGTAGTATCAAGGAAAAATTGAGTACACGTGTGATACGATTAAAGATGTCAATTGGTCAAGATATAGTGTATGCAGTTTCCAATGGCAAAATAAAAACTCCTAAAAGTATAATGTATCCAACTGTTATCAAATCATTAACAAATTGTACAGAGCTCATTACATTAAACAATAAACTGGGACATGGTGTAAGCAAATCCATCCTTGAAGAGTTGTTCACTGAGAATGCATTTAACTTAATTGATAGGCAAATTGATGAAGATGTGTTGATACCCGATGGGTTTTTACCAAACAGGTTAACTATAGCTGTTTATGACAATATTGATCAACTGGAAGAAACTTTGTCAGGTAATTTTGTTAACTTTTATATTACTGACTATTTTAATAGAAAGTTACAAAAAATTCTAAGATACACTATGCAATAGCTACAATAGACTTGATTTCATGAAATCATTTCATATATATGTCCTAACATCTTTAATTGTGCATTATTTATGAATTGTCCTTAAATTAATCAAAGTCTATTTAGTTTTTTTTAAATTTACTACTAGGTGCTGGAACGTCACATCGGGTGAATGGAATACTGATTCAGCATGGACAATTCGGCGATGTTACTCATATAGAAAGAGAGCAACTGGAGCCAAAACACAAAAGAAGTAGACGATCGTTTGTTCTACCTGAACGAAGAAGCACAGTGAAGTTAAATTTTAGTAAAAGAATAGGACCAGCTAACTTGACAATACGGAAAATGAAGAAAGAGATATGTTGCTAGCTGATCTAGAAATGCATCATCTACTTTGGATTTTGTTGCGAAAGTCTTCCATACCTCAAACAATACCTAGCTGGACAGGCTTCAACATCGAGATAAGAAGGGGAATTGGCATCACAAAATCTTCAGTCGGTTACCTAGAAAGTATTGATTCTTCTGCTACTGAAATTACAATGATCTACGAAATACTTGATCGTTGTTTGAAGTTTAAAGAAAAGTTAAATCTTGAAGTAACCATTTGTGTCTTCGACCAAGCTATATACGCAAAGGCTGTCGAAATAAAGTGGAAAGATCCAGAAAAATATAAAAGTTGCATTATTATGCTGGGAATGTTCCATATGATCATGATGTATCTTGGAATCATTGGGAAAAGGTTCAAAGATGCAGGCTTGCGGGATGTGTTAATTCAAAGCGAGGTTATTACAGAAGGTTCCGTGGATCGAGCTTTAGCTGGTAAGATGTACAACCGTGCTGTACGTTACAATAAATTGATGTACGAAGCTTTGTATAGAATATTACTCAATAAATTCCAGGAGGGCATTGACAACATAGAAGATCAAATAATTATTGATAAGGTTACTGATGATCTTTCTGACTTTTCTTCTTTGTGCAGTGAAAGTTATGGCAACTTTAAGAAGAAATATTCAACAAAACAGTTTAATATTATCTTCACAACCTTTAAAGATGACCTTCTTCAACATGGTGCACCACTCACAAAGTATTGGTTATCGTACTTAGAAATGGTCGAAGTCCTTCTAAATACTATATATGCTGCTAGAACTGGAGATTGGACTTTGCTGTTGGAGTGTATTCGAGATGTCACAATCTATGCTTTTGCCTATGACAATTACAACTATGCAAGGTATTTGACACCATTTCTGGCTGAAATGATTGCACTCCAAACTGATTTCCCAAATGTTTATGCAGAATTCGTCCAAGGAAACTTTGTTGTTCAACTTAGTGAATTTAATCCATTTGGTAAAGTTGAACCAGACAAAGTCATTGAGGTCACCGTTAATCGGGATACCAAGACTCCCGTTGGTACAACTGGGTTTTCAACAAACAGCAACGCAATTAATCGATGGATTTTGAATGCACCATTCAGAGCAGGTGTTCGCACGGCTTTACACGATTTTGTCCATATGCGACATAAAGCCAACCAACACAAAGACCTATCTGCAAGCAGGATAAAAAAAGATGAAAGTGATATTGATACCTTACTAACTGTTTTGCAAGACACCTTCATCAATCCGTTTTCTGACAACCCACTGCTTTGTATATCTAACGAAATGGTTGCACCTGAAAATGTTTCTCAAGACATCATGAATGCAAAAGAAAAAGGCCGAGCAGCTATGGAAATTTTTGCGAATGAAAGAGTTTCCAGTACTGCTACTCGTTCGTTATATGATCCAATGAAGAAGCTTCAGTTAAAAACATTTTCCACCATGAAAAAAGTTATTAATGTAAGTTCCAACAAAAAGATTGTTCCAATGAAGGCTTCCCGAAATTTATTCTCATCATTGTGTTTGATCATGGAAAAACGGAAGTTGGATTTAAAAGAGGTGTTTAGTTACCCACTTGGGCCTTTTCCATGGTCATTAGCGGATGGCATGGGTGGTCTAAAGAAAACAACTAAAGTATCTATACTCCACGAGCTAGAAAAGAACACAGAACCTTGGAGCATTCCACTGTCTCATCACGTTAGCTTGATTGACGGTATGGCTATTCTACAAAAAGCCAAAGTTACATCTATGACTTATGGGCAATTAGCAAATAAACTTTTCCAGACTATACTTGGATTGAGTGTTAGTGCAGCTCGAATCGACGTTGTGTTTGATACCTACATTGATAACTCAATTAAAGATGCTGAACGAATAAAAAGATCCGCAGCAGGTTCCATCAAACTTTGTAGTATCAAGAGGGATCACCCAGTGAAACAATGGAATCACCTTCTATCAGTAGGAAGCAATAAAACAGAAATAATTGAGTTTCTTGTTCAAGAATGGGTAACAAACCAATATTTCAAAGGAGAAAGGGTTGTCCCATTTTACGTAACTAGCAAAGATACTTGCTATAAAATCTTAAGTAATGGTAAAGAACAGGTAGATGAACTGAAAACAGTACAAGAAGAAGCTGACACTAGAATCTTTCTTCATATGTTTCATGCATTTCGAGCAGGTTTTTCAAAGTTTCTTGTTCATTCACCTGACACAGATGTTTTCATAATGGCATTGTCGTTCATTGAACATATAAATGCAAACATATTTTTCCATACTGGAACAAGAGATAAAGACAGAATCATATCACTTGAAAGAATACAGAATGATTTTCAACGCAAATATTTGACTGATGACATCAATATTCACAAGTTCTTCCAAGCTCTTCTTGGTTTATATGCATACACTGGGTGCGACACTGTTAGTGCATTTGCTGGACAAGGCAAGCTTAAAGCAATGAAACTCCTGGTTGCAGAAACAGAGTATATAGATCTATTCTGCAAAGTGGGAAGAAATGTGGATTTAGATCAGGAAATGTTTTCTAAACTAGAGGAATTTACTTGTCACTTGTATGGTACAAAATGCAGTGATATAAACCACCTTCGCTACAAAATGTATTGCTCAAAGAGAGGAAAGTTTGAATGTGAAAGGCTCCCACCATGTAGAGCCAGTTTATACCAACACAGCTTAAGAGCCAACTACCAATGCAAAGTATGGAGATCATCTCTGATGAATGATCCAGCTATTCCATCTCCAGAAGGACATGGTTGGGTAATCAATGAAGATGGAATCGGCATTAAATGGATGGATTGCAATCCAGCTCCAAACGAGGTAGCCGTAATTTTTCAGTTGACAAAGTTGTCAGTGTTCCAAAAGCATCAGATTATAATTGTTTTTGAAGCATGAGATTTTCTTGTTATCAAATCGCGATGTTTAAAAAAAAATACAACAAAAATATTTTTAGGTTTCAACATTTCTCAGAGATGCCAATGATATGACTTGTATTGATATTATAATTGGAAATAAGACTAATATTTTCCATTGTTATAACTTTCAGGTTTTGGAACTTCTCTCTTGCGATTGTAAAAGAAAATGTAATCGAGGTGATTGTCCGTGTATTGACAATGGATTATCATGCACGAATGCATGCAAAGTTAAAGACTGCGAAAATATGGAAGTTGAAAGTGACAGTGATAATGACGAAGAGTATGATACAGATTCCAGTGATCTAGAGGTGGACGCTGATGAATAAGACTGTCCTGATTTATTTGAGATGTTGCAACGGACTTTAAAAAAATGGACATAATTCAAAGGTGGTACATCACCATTCAAATGCCAAAGATTCATAAAAATTTCAAATTTTGGTTTTTGGATGTTTCTAGCGTGAAATCTATCCTAGATTACGATGCTAATATTTGTTTAACAATTGTTTGGGTAAAAAGTAGCTTATTTAATGATTTTATAGCGTGCGGTAGAATTTTCTTTCCCTAGCAACGCCTTAGCAACAGAGTATACAAGGATAAAGGGGTGTATCCCCCCTATCCTTTCAGTTTAAGTGATGGTATAAGCCTGTGGGGCTTACCCAATAAATAAGCTAATAATGAACTCATTAACGAACTTGAAGTTATTGGCCAAAACTGCACTAGCTTTGTCAACAACTTGGCTATGAACAAGTAGTGGGTCTTGTGGAAAGTAATCAAAGGTAGATAGTAAAACTTGGATAAATTGTATAAATTTGGAACATTTGCCAAGTCGAGTATTTAGTTAATCGTTTTTATAGTGAAGAGTGATAAAATGCCACGCTACAAGAAAGAGAGAAAACGAAAGTTTGCTGGCAATAAATACACATACCAAAAAGCAACCTGAAGTTTCTCCATGTTCAAGCTCAAAGAAAAGCAAACGGTCGTCAGAAGACCCTAATGCTTCTGCTATTTCTAGAAAGATTTCTTTCTTAGAAGCTGCAATAGATCAGCATGATGATGATTATAACATTTTTATGGACTTTGAGATACTCAAAACTGCTTCTATAGCACTGGTTAAATGCTTGGAAATGCTGAAAGCATGCTCCTTGATATTGTTGAATGGCGGAGAGGTTTTGTTGTGAACTGTGTATGCAATGTGTATCTTGTAATTGGAAGTACACATTCAAAACTTCAAAGATGGTTGGAAAGGCTAGTAAAAGTAGCCCTGGTTGGTATGGCAGCATCCAGTATAAATTTACAATCTGTAATTGCATTCCGTGAAATTGGAAAAGATTACCGGGCTATGAAAACATTTTCGTCTATTATGATTATGCCGCCGCAAGTTTGTCTTACTGCATACAATAAAATTGTTAATGGACACTTATACATATGGCATCTATAAGATCAATAAGGAAAGGATTTACAGATAAAGAAAATGAATTAGAATCGCAGCCATCATAATGCTGCTGGTGCATTTTCATTGTTTTTATTGATGAAATTAACATTTAATCTTTAAAAGCTTTTATCTCAAAATTGATATTTTCACTTGTCGCACAAGTTTAAAATTTCATATCTTTTGTTTAAGTAAAGATTTTATCTTCATATTTTCAGGGACTTTTATTTAGTCTATGGAGAAGGAACTGGACTAAAATCATGGAGTATTATAGTTCCAAAAAATTTTGAGGACATTTTTACAGCTCCACACAAGCTGAATTTTCACGCAAAATAGAATTTTTGCCATAAAATACCAACAAATAATCCAACCACTATAATTCTAGTCCAGTTCCTTCCCATTATTGTCAGGAATGTGTGTACCACATTTCAATTGAATACCTCAAGGTAATACCAAGTTATGACATTTATAAATAGGCAACATTTTCGGCATTCGTGAAGAGATAAGTGAGGCAAAAGTAGAGGCAAATATAAAAATGTATCCTTTTTGGATATTTCTTAGATCAATGATTAGTATTTTGTGTTCATTGACCCTATATTATTGTTTATTAAGAAAAAATATATAATGGTGATGTACCACCTAAGGTGTACGTATGTTAAGGTTCTGACGTTGATTGCTGGTCTGCCCTCCCCCGATCACATTTACTTGCATTAGATTACTTAGAAACGGGCCATTCTTTGGCCAATTCATTACGTTATTGTTGATAATCTACTATATGACTATCATATATCTTTCTCCAGTACGTAATTTGTAAGTATTTTTCGACGTACCTGATTTAAGATCTTAGTTGTTTACAATGAACTACATTGGAACACTTTTAAAATGTAACAAAATCGTTTCCGTTCTGAAAGCAGAAGTTCTCTTTAATGTACGACCGACTGCAACTTTGTTCCATTCCCACTGTTTGGCTCACTAGCTACATACCAGACTCACATAATTAGAAGCACTGATGGATGATTCGATAGGAGAACGTTCTGCTTCCTACGCTTTATCGGACTTGTTCATTACATGATTTTCTTGTTACACGAGACATTCATCTCTGGCTGAGCTCTGTCAAACCAGAGATCTGGTTCACACATATTTCAAGTTGCTTTCACATTACTACTCTATCTACAGATATGTCCTCACTCAACCTCGTTCCCAGGGCTTCTTTCATTTTTTACGGGAGTGAATCTGCCTATCAAAAAAGCCCAGAGGCTATAACATAAGCAAGTTGACTCAGGAGCAAGATTAGTCCTCACTTTCCATGGCAAAGTTCATCTCATGGTAGGATATAGAAGAGCTGTAAAAGAAAGCTAGATTCCAATGTTATACAGTTGGGTGAATCCAAAGTGAAGGAGGCCTTTTTTTAAAGAAAAAAGTCAGCCTCGTTTTCAGGGTTTCTTGATTTGTTACAGCTGTAACGAGGTTGAAACAATAAAGTAACACAACACTACGCATGGGTCCATGATGAAATGTCAATCTTCAAAAAGTAGAGAGAGGTATTTTAGGCTTAGTCGCGCTAGACTTTATCAACTTCCCTTTCATTTAATTTCAAAATATGGTAAGGCCTTGGGAACGAGGTTAGTTGGAAGTCCTGTCGGTGACGTTTACTCAATCCACTTCCGAGAAAAAGGCGCGTGCTGAAAAGTTTGATAATAAATTAAAATAACTACGGTAGCACGCACGTGCGCTGGATACGGTGAACAAAACTTCATACGGTGCACATAATTTTTCTCTTAGTTTGGTCTGTCGATGTGCCGATATATCGAAAAGTTACCGTTATTTTTCCACTACGAATTGGGGCGAATGCTGGGTTTCTCAAAATGAACAAAGTATTCAAGATATACTGGCAACATCGAAAGTAATGGATGGATGTGTTAATGGGCTGTTTGACAACTGTACTGACAGTTCTTTATCCAGCTGTGTTGGAACAGAAAATCACCATTATATATATGAATTACTAACACCGCAACGTAAGTATTGATACAAACCCTGTGTGTATTATTTTGTCCATTATTATCCACAAAAAAGGAACGAAAACGACACACACATACATGAAATCTAGTTGAGTAGACTAGAGAGACATTTTTTTATTATTTATTCAAATATTCAATCAAGATGGTATTAGTACTAACCTTACTGCTATCAATGAGGGTCCTGGTTAGATTGCTCACATGATCTCAGAGTGAAATTAAGGGAATAACCCCTGTGTGTGTTGGCTTTGCGTGAACTGCTTCGCCCAAAGATAGATTCGATCCCAGAACTACTGGCACCTCAGATGAACGCTATATTAAACATCTTGTAGTCTGCTATTTTAAGCTAATAAATATTGTGATTATTATCCAAGGGTTAATATGTTTATAAACTACTTGCTAATACTATGATATATATTCCAGGGTTAATACGTGCGATGTTGTGACACCACAAACGCCATTTGGTGGATTCAAGAAATCGGGACAAGGAAGAGAGCTGTAAGTGTTTATATAATATGAAACAATTTCATTGATGATACAAGGGTTTATGATAGGGAGGTTTGCTCTGGGTCCAATGCGGATGATATTCAGGTTAAGCTAGATATTTTAATGGTTAAGGAATTGGGGTATGTTTATAATATCT
>JAODUM010170301.1:0-10278 GCA_025399915.1 Enypniastes eximia
CATGTGTTTCAAATAAACTAAAGAGAATAAAAATTCTTGTAAAATGACCTTGCGCGAAAATTAATACGAGCGAAATTGTACTAAATTCATTCTGCGCGAAAATTAATACGCGAAATTATACCTAAGGCCCGTTGCGCGAAAATTAATACGCGCGAAAATTAGTACGGATAAGGTAAGTTTAAAATTGCAAGTGGCTGCACTCAGACAGACCAAGACACTCAAACAAACTCATGTCGTTTGATGCAAGGGGTCGGGGTAGAAATACTGTTAATTATTCGCAGTTATACATTTATCCGAATGTTGTTTTCATTGTGTTAACAATCTCACATATTCTCTGACCTCTTGGTATATTTCTGCACCGAACTCGTTACTATTTGCATTGGGATTAAACATGGATTTTACTATATCAAAATCAGTAGAATTGAGAGGAGAGTCGATTTTGTGCACGTTGGCTTTCGGGGCTTTGGTTACTCTCGTAATAGGTCCACTCCAATCAATTCCATACTGAAGTGTATCCTCTTCGCCAGTGGGCTCCCAAGTTTCTTTATCAATAATTGATCCTGTACCAGCGATCTTATGTAACCCGTATATCCATAATTGATTAGGCGTCATGTTTTTTTCCGTACTTAAAGGATGGTTGTTCCACCCATTCACAAATTGTTCCAAGTGCGTATTTATCCGAGGTAAGAATACATAGTGTAGGCAAAACAAATCTACTGGGTCGTTTATGTTTAAATAACCAGACTGCTCTAGTGCCATAAACACTACCTGGTATAGCTGCGTAACACCATTGTACACGTCCACCCATAGCCGTTCGATACGCTGGTTATGGACGCTCTTACCAGCAATGAAGCTTCCTCGCCCAACACCCCGCATTTCCAACATTAGCTCTGCTACTCTAATATTTTCACCTCCTTGATCACCACGAACTCGCGACGGTACGTCGTGCTCCTCTATAGCACTTGTAAATAAACGAAGCACAGTTGATGCTTTATTGTTATCCTCGCACGACAGATAAATAATTTTCCGAGAATAACCGTCTATGCAGCCGTGGATCACAAAGCGATACCTGAAATATAGAATGTTTGCAAGTTAGTTAGTTTGTAAATTAGTTAAAACATCCGCAATTTATGCCTTTTCAAGAGGAGAGAGACATTGCACATTACTCTGAAATCCTTCAAAACGGAAATAGAAGTGGCTAAGGTGAATATATATGACATCTCAATACTCACACAATTAGCTTGTGATTCCCGTCCATGTGCCATAGAGATAATGGACCAGCTACTTTGTACGTCCTACGTAGAATTGGGCGAGACTGAAGGCCGCGTAAGATGACTCTTTCTGGATCAATTCGTCGCATAGCTTCTCGAACCCTTTCCTCTTGCACTTTGATACCAGCAGAGAAAAGAAACCCTTTCATCCGTTTATAACCAGTATTGGGAAATTGGTGCAATATGTTTGTGATAGTCACATCAAGTTCCTGGTCTGTAAACGTGGAGTAAACTTGGTTCCGGTTCAGCCCAAATTCATTTAAGCGTCGCTTGATAGTGCTTTCACTAACCAATATCATGGATGATATCTGCGGTGTTGTAAAGCCATTGTTTATATAGTATTCAAGCAATGATTTAGATAAAGCCAGCCTCGGTGCACCTTTTTTACCTGGATTATGATCGTAGGAGATAAGGAACTTTTGGTGTACGTCGCTTGAATCTGACGAAATGAAGTTGAAAACATCCGCTAAGGCCTTACTCAGTTCTTCCAGATGGAACATCGAACCATATGCCACTTCTAGATGTAATGACATACGGTATAATCGATCTAATCTGGTTGCAATCACGTCAGTATCATCATCTGATAAATTTGGGTTTGTGCACTCCTGAATAATCTGTCTCACAGCTTGCTTAGTTCTATCCAAAATTAGCATTAAGCCTTCCACAGTAACCTATTAAAAATGGAAACAATAAAAACATGCTGCAGCTTAAAGGCACAAATGCACCCAGAGTAAATTTTAAATACTCACCATCACATTGTTTGCAGTAGCCATTTTAACTTTCAAAACTTTAAGACTTTGAAAACGAAAGTTAAAGTGTATTTTACTGACCACCAGAGCCAAAACGTACAAATTTGAAACCATCTTGTGACTATGAAACGACCCACCAAAACGGACGGCTAAAACCACCGCCTAAAACGAGTCACCAAAACGAACGACTAAAACCACCGCCTAAAACGACCCACCAAAACGGACTACAAAAACGGATGACTAAAACGGACGGCCATTTCCACGACTAACGGAAACGAATGCCCGAAATGGACGCCCGAAACGACCGGGCCTCCCTACCGAATTATGACCCGGATCCCCCCTAATAGTTTTGTATTATATTATCTTTTTTTAAAATCAGTACTTCTCAGTAACATGAAATTGAAGCCAAAAGTAACAACGACATAGCAACAACCTATGGAGTTAACAACGAGCTGTCATCTCTCTCTCTCTCTGGATATGGTAATACGGGCACATTAACCTCATAACCATTCTCTACATTTCTACTATGGTAAGTGCAATTCCTTTTCAAATTTTTGAATATTGGCTACTTTGCTCATCATTTCGCCAGGCAAACAACTCAATTTCGATAGGAAAATAACGAAAAATCGACACCATTACACCGTTTTCCTTAGTGAGATAGGGCCAATGTGCCCTGATCGTGGTTTCCGTTAATATGAGGTGGTTTAATGATATTTCTTTGGGTTTTACCAAACTCCAATAACCATTTCAAGATGTCACTTTACCTTTTACTTCCACTCAAACTTTCCTGGCCCAATTCTTCGCATTTTAAACTTTTTTCAAAATATCAAGTTACATTTGTTGAAATAATATCCAGTATGTGTATTGAAAGTAGAAAAGTTGCCTCGATATGCCTTTTTCAAGTTTAGTCCTAAATAATTTCCGGAAAAATGAATATATTTTTCTGATTTTTTGCAGAAAGTTAGTTTCAACCTTCTCAAACCTAGGTGCCAAATTTTATTCTAATATAATGTCAAAAAGTTACGTTTCGGATGAAAATAATTTAGTACAACACCATTCGGACGAATGCCGTAAATATGCCCATTTTAAGATATGCAATCTTAGTGGTTAAATCGGTAACTGTTTATTAATGGGATCTATGTTTATGCATGGAAACTTGACTTTATTCTTAGATTAACAGAACATACTGATACCGTTAATTAACTTGAAACTTCACTTAACCACGCTGTCTCTTTTAACAATCGGGCACATTCGCCTTATATTAAAGCCAGGGGAAATAAAGCGCATTTCAAGGAACTTGTCGTGCTATCTTAATTTTATACCTGGTAAAGTTGAATCTGCACTTATATTTGAAACAAGCTGCAATTTTATTGATAACAAGTATTTCCTTCATTTTCCAAGTAGCGCCCATCATTATGTTAGAGAAACGGTTAAATTGCTAGCCCGCACACGATCAAAAATATTGCAGTAAATTTTTCATTATTTTCACGCACGATTCTATATATTTATGATAGATTATTATGCGCTTGCACGTTGTACCTTAACAGAATATATTTTCACGGGAAGATATTTTAGTGGAAGATGTTTTCGCTGAATTTATTTTCGCAATTTCCCCCTAAATCCATAATGGCAGAAGTTTCTTACGCTCTTACGCTCCTGAAAAAATATCGATGCAACTGATATTATAATATTTCAAGTTATTGTATCAATTAGAGAAAAGAGTCAAAGAGCGGATAGCAAAACAATATTTGATTTTATCAATAAAAGTTATGCGTCAAATTTCACAGAAGAATACATAGCTGAAAGAGTGGAAATGCTAATCGAAGACGAGAAACTTTTAAATAAAAAAGACATATCAAGGTATGGATTCATTTTATCTTACTGAAATTTCTCAGAGATTCATAGATAACGAACAAATAGAACCAGAGGTAATAGTAGTTAACACTCCTTTGACACATGCGTTCAGGTGTGGGAGTGTGATTGTGGAAGTACAGAGTACACATCTAAAACTGTTAGAATGTTGGAGGCCCAATTTGTGGCCCTGAAACGTTTCATGATGAATGAGATATATGAACTAAACGAGAAAATAAAACAAATATCCACCCGATCACAGGAAACGGCAAGGAGAACTGGTCACGCGAAGTTGAATATTTAAGGGAGGAAAACCAAAATAAAAATCAAATGATTAAAACCCGTCTACAAAATCAGGCGCAACTATTTGATGTGTGAAGACACAAAAAAACTTTTGCAACAGCAAAACTTTAATTTGTTGCAAAAACAAGTTGAATCTGGAATCTCAAATGACATTCAATTTACAACACCAAAACACTACGAAAAAAGAAACAATACAATTAATAACGATCATAGTAATAACTTTTTGTCACCTAATAGATATGAATGTCTTCGAGATCATTAAACAGAAATTGTAAAAGATAAAAACAATAAGCAGGTTAGCAATGATAATGAAAATATAAGACTATCGAGCAACCATAAAATATCCAAAAACATCGTCATAATACTTGGGGACTCAGTTTTTAAAGAAGTAGAAGGTTATAAATTATCTAAGTCAATAGATGACGATCGGCATGTTATAGTAAAATCATATCCAGGCGTAACGACAAACGACATGAAACATCACGTGATTCCAAATATCGAAAAGAAATCCGACCAAGTAATTCTACACTGTGGAACAAATGATCTCGCCGGTGTGACGGCTCGGCAGATGCGATATCAGACAACATAATCTATGTAGCTCAAGATATCAAGAAGAAAGGTATTCCTGTAACCATTTCATGTATTGTTCCGCGTAATGACCGCTTTTCAACAAAGAAAACGTTGTTTAAGTCTACACATGACGTCATAGAGCACGAAAACATTGACCAGACATTTCATACCAACAGAAGAGGATTACATCTAAACAATAAAGGCATATCACAGCTTTTTAGAAATCATTTGAATTATTTTAAATATGGCTATAGGTATTATAGAGCATTCTGTCAACCTCGTTCCCAGGGCCTTTTGTGTCTTTTAAATCGAAATGACACAAAAGGCCCTGGGAACGAGGTTGAGCATTCTGTAACCATCAATAATAAAAACTCACAGGATCCACTTCAATCTAACCACGTCAAAAAGTCTATAAATAGATCGATTTTTATTTTTTGCATTTCCCCTTCAGCCTCATCCCCAGGGCTTCTTTAGCCGTATATCGAAACACGCACTGGCCATAACATAGGCAAAAAAGCCCTGGGGACGAGGTTGTTTTCACTTATAACCCTTAAGGTCTAAATTTATATAAAATGCCCTAGGGAAGAGATGCAATATTGTGCTACTCTAAGCCCTGTACTCAAGGTTGCTTAAAATGAAAAAGCTCTCAGATCATCAGCAGAAATCTACCAGCTTGCATGACCAAAATAAATTCCGGGAATTTTGCATTAAGGACATGAAACGCGAAAATAAATTCAGCAAATTTCGCTACTTTTTGAGTCTTCGATCGCGAAATTTTATTCCAGTAAAATATCTTCCGGCGAAAATTTCTTCTCTTAAGGTACTTCCTAATTGGCAACAAAGGGGAAACCTCATATCCAGGGTTTCTTGCATATGTTACAACCATTGTGCTTTTTAATAGACCGCTATTCTTTCCTACTGGAGATCGGCTAAAGGATTTTTTGATGGCTAAATATGATCGTTGGACCCATAAGATTCACAGACATGTTCGCATCACATATCGTAAAACCTCCGGGCTTCTTGGTTACTGTTGTCTAATAATGTTTCAGTTATGAAACTCAAACTATTTATATCGATAATGTTTATACAATCCAGGGTTATGTGTTGGTTATAGAACATGTGGTTGTGACATCACGATGACGTCAGCGCGAAGACAACACGACAGCCGGTTTTAATAAATTTTATGCGATCTCTTCAATGAGGTTTCCGAGAGAGTGTACCTCTCGTTAAATTCAACGTTTTGGGATTGTTGATAGTTGTCGCTACAGCAGCTGTCGTTGCTGACTTTGCTGTCACTATATTGTCCTTGTTGGTATTATAGATATTATAGTCCAGTCTTAGACTTCAATCAAAGTATTATTTATTTTCCATGTTTCCTCTTTCAAATATTTTATGCTTGTGAAGCAGAACCACGAAATGGAGAAATCTGATTGACAATTATATCTTTCCTGTCACGCGTGGAAAGCATGGAAAAAGATGAACTCGATTCATCTCTCTTCGGAGCGGACAGGAACAGAAAAGAAAATTTCCGATCACATGCAGTAAACATTACAAATACGCCGCAGGCTGGGGCATGAAGGACTCTACGAAAGGGGGGAGACAAAAAAAGGAAGAAATGGGCGAACGAGTAGTAGGGCGCCACAAGCAAAGATTGAGCGCTATCGTACATCAAATAAACATTACCGTTCTCAAATATCAAAGTTCCACGCTATTTTGGTGGGACTGCTCGAATGATATATTTTGACAAAGTGGTTGCAGCTTCAGCTAGTAGCCGCTGTTTGTAACAAAATGAAATTTCTAATTAATATTATGTATGACAGCGCTCAATTATTATTTTTATAATAGTATAATATTAATTATTATTATTTTTAAAATGCAATTTTGTATATATATATTTTCATAATGCAAACAAAGAGTTGTCCTTTGAAAAACGAAAACTACTGTTTTTTCGATGATCGAGGTCTAAATACATTATAAAAAGAATAGAGAAAACACGGTAACTAAACAAGGCTACCGGTCCCCCGGAGTTTTATGGTTCGTAGATATTACTCCGTATTAGCCACTTGTAGGTGGGGGTATCACATCTGCCTACGATGCTCATTGTTGCCGGCTTATTGAACAGCAGAATTTCCCAGCATATATCATTTCAGCAATTGAACCGAATTGTAGTTCACCAGCATATTTCATTTAAGCAGTTCAATCGAATTGTAGAATTCCCCAGCAGCAGTTGTAAGTCACAGCATATATCATTTAAGCAGCTGAATCGAATTGTAGTGCCCCATCATATATCATTTAAGCAATTGAATCGAATTGTAGTGCCCCAGGATATATCAATTAAGCAGTTGAATCGAATTGTAGTTCACCAGCATATACCATTTAAGCAATTGAATCGAATTGTAGTGCCCCAGCATATATCATTTAAGCACTTGAATGGAATAGTAGTGCCCCAGCATATATCATTTAAGCAGTTGAATCGAATTGTAGTTCACCAGCATATATCATTTAAGCAATTGAATCGAATTGTAGTTCACCAGCATATATCATTTAAGCAGTTGAATCGAATAGTAGTGCCCCAGCATATATCATTTAAGCAGTTGAATCGAATAGTAGTGCCCCAGCATATATCATTTAAGCAGTTGAATCGAATTGTAGTGCCCCAGCAGTAGTTGTAAGTCACAGCATACATCATTTAAGCAGTTGAATCGAATTGTAGTGCCCCAGTATATATCATTTAAGCAGTTGAATCGCATTGTAGTGCCCCAGCATATATCATTTAAGCAATTGAATCGAATTGTAGTTCACCAGCATATACCATTTAACCCTTTACCGGGCAAATTATGAAAGAAATGAGCAAAAAAATATTTTTGCATGTAGAGTGGCTATTTTGCTGCTGTTATAACAGTTAAAGTACGAAAAATTAAATAAAAATTGCTAAGTCAGCAAAAATAATTTGTTGCCATATGGCAACATTGCCCGGTCGTGGTGAAAAATAGTAGGGTATTTTTCAGAAAGACTTATTCAGTG
The DNA here is from genome assembly GCA_025399915.1 of Enypniastes eximia. NCBI lineage: Eukaryota > Metazoa > Echinodermata > Holothuroidea > Elasipodida > Pelagothuriidae > Enypniastes > Enypniastes eximia. The sequence goes on from JAODUM010170301.1 coordinate 7,769, forward strand.
TAATTTGATAAAGCTTCCTTTATCGTTGTACAATAGAGAGCGAACACACGATGGAGGCTAACCATGTGTAGGAGTGTCCAAAATTATTAATTAACAATATATTAGGTGATTAGTTGTATTATAAAGAATTTTGTAGTTATTTTCGATTCTCCTCCACATTGCTTAGCCTCCCTCTAAACCCGCGTCTGCTGAAATATCACATACATTAAAAAACGACTCAATAATAACATTGCCATAGTGTTCCAAATTGCAAGTGAAAATCAAGATTGTCCATTGTGAAACAGTTTGAAACAGTTACGATTCTCATTCAAACACAGACACACTTTGCATTTTTCGCAGTAAATTCTGCTGTATCCTGTTGAACAAAGCCGACAACGATTTTTTTTGCCATGTTGTGGCCAATGGTGAATGGCATCAGATTGAACTGTTGCGACAGGTAAAGGAGCTGGTCTTCCACGCTTTGCTACATTGTTGTTTGGTGTCAATGAACGTTTTGGACGACCCACTTTATTTGAAGATGACGATGTACCAAACTGTAGCAAGTGCTCAGAAATTTGGTTGGTGAAATCCAAAAGTGTCAGCTCTTTTCTTCTTGTGATGCCAATTTGCTTGCAATGGCGTCTGTAAAGCAGCCAAGCATTTACCTTGCAAATATCTAGGCAGTGAAAAATAATTTTCAAATACCATCGCTTGCACTTGATGTTGGTGCAGTAAAGGGATATTAACATATCAGCTAAGTCGACACCTCCCATTGACTGATTGTAAGAGCATACTATATCTGGGCACTTTACATCTATGTGTCGCCGCTGTTTACCGTCCCAACGTTTGACAGTGTTTTCACCAGCGACTCCTGCAAAGGTCGACCCGAGCGTAACACATTTGTTATCCATCCACCTCAACAAATGAATACCGGTGTTCTGATCAGTGCGAAAATCAAATGAACCTCTTCCCGCTTTTTTCAGGTCTTTTTCTATGCTCAGTGGGCAATTACCTAAACGGTTAGCTCTAAAAGTGGCGGTAGTCAAAATACCCATACTTTGGAGCTTGACCATCAAATGTAGTGTAGAAAACCAGTTGTCAAAGTATAACCGGTACTGATTATGCTTTGGTATGTGCTCCACTAATTTCAATACAACAGATTCAGCTGTGCACTTTTCTCCTCCAGTGCTATTAGCCCCAGTGTATATAAAAAAATCATACATAAATCCTGACTTTCCAGCACAAACAAAATTCTTTATTCCCCATTTTGTTGGTTTTTTCGGATTGTACTGTCGGATTCCACTATATTTGGTTTTGGCAGGTATGATTTGTTCATCAATAGAGTTATCACGTTCCGGTTCTATCTTCTGACAATTTTTGCGCACAGCAGAAAGGACGGGCTCAACTTTGAAAAGCCGGCTTCCATTTGTTTTGGTGTTATCGTTCACGTGTAAAAATTGTCGCAACTTCTTGTATCTTTTCAAGGTCATAACTGAGGCAATGGGTTCATATCTAGTCCCATTTGCCCAATACAGTTCATAATTTGGCATATGAACTACTGCCATTTGAATTCCTAGAAATTGTTCTATTTCTTTTTCATTAGTGTTTATGCTAGTGCCTGTATTTTGGACACTATAAAGATTAGTTTCCTCGGCAATCTTTTTTGTGATAGAATCATCCCAGAATAACTTGAAATACGTAATGGGAGTTCGAGTGTCAAAATCAACTGGTGGTGGTGAAAAATCTTCCTCCAAGGTAACTGTCTGACGTGGTGGCTCATGTTTACGCCAACGAAAATTGCGATGTTTGTTTGAAAGAAGTTTGCTACTAGGACCTTGCTCAGCATCATCGGGTGGTGCATCTGATTGTTCATTTTCCTCTTCAGATACAACATCAGGTTGTGTCCAATTAGTACTGCTTGGCAGAGCTTCACGGTCAACCTCAAAATCTGGATCATCTTCATCTGAAAGGTCTGAGATTTCAGAGTCTGATGGTAAATTCGTTATAATTTCAGCAATCTCCTTTGCAGAATATCTTGACATAATGATTGTAAAACTCAATTTTATTTTCTGAAAGAAAAACGTAAATTTCTCAGAAAAATCATGTCGGAAAAGCACAAATTTTGAAAATAATCTAACCCAAAACAAGAAAATGCAGTCGTGTAGTAGCAAAAACAGACTGTATTTGCAACAAACATGTAAACTTACTACATAACATATATGTTATCCAAAAAATAACAGAACAAAGCGTCACATTGCATTTCCATATTAAAAAATTAAAAAAGAGATACCAGAATCCAAGATTTCGGCAAATTATCCACAAGATGCATCAAGAAAATCATTGAAATTCTCATCTGAGGTGTCAGATAGTAGACTGGGTGATCGAGGTCTTCCATCCTCAATATCTCGGTCTTCACCAGTACATAATAATTCCCTTGGTGAATTAGGAGCAGACAGGAGACTTGTATCTGCACTCATTAGTCTTGCTTCTCTTAATGCTTTCCTGGCCAGCAATTTCTCTTTATGTCTCCT
>JAODUM010171412.1:0-10277 GCA_025399915.1 Enypniastes eximia
ACGAAACATACTGGAAAATGTTTGGCATAGTCCCATGTATAATGAATGGCCACTGCCAGACATTTCCTATGGTGGGGATGTCCGACAGGCACCTGAAACCCCCACCCCAAAATTGAGCTAGATCAGCTGAAAAGCTAACCTGACGAAACCTACTGGAAAGTGTTCGGCATAGTCCTATGCATCACGAATGGCCACTGCCAGACATTTCCAGTGGTGGGGGTACCCGCCAGATACCCCCAAATATCATAATTGAGCTAGATCAGATGGAGAGCTAACCTGACGAAACATACTGAGAAATGTTTGGCATAGTCCCATGTATCATTAATGACCACTGCCAGACATTTATAGTGGTGGGGGTACCCATAAGACACCCGCGAACCCACCCCACCCCCACGATTGAGTAGAGAGCTAACCTGGCAAAACCTACTGCAATATGTTTGGCATAGTTCCATGTATAATGAATGGTCTCTGTCATGTACATTTGCAATGGTGGGGGTATATCCGCCAGACACCCCGAAATCCCCATCCGCACGATTGAGCTACATCAGCTGGAGAGCTAACATGCAGACACATACTAGGAAGTATTTCTTAACTTATAGGGTACCAAAATATATGTTAATCATTTGTATCAGTTTGCTCCACCCCAAAAAAAATTACACCTCAGTCCCCCTAGTTGTCCCCCAAATTGAGTAGGCTGGTGCCACCACTGACAGTAGTACATTCAATAAATTAATGTATTTTGTGTCAATCCTGATCTTCCTCCTCTGATTCAGAGTCTTCGCTCCATGGTTCGCCATCAGAATCGGTCACTAGTCCACTTTCCAACTCAGGCTCGCTGGCACTTGCGGCTTCTGTAGTCACGTTGTCTTCTACACTGTTTGTATCAAACACACTATCTGGTATGGCTGGCCCTTCAAACCAGGTTGGCTTCAGAATGTTGTCCTGCACAGACCATCCATACTCTGTTGGTGACAACCCGTCCACAGGACATGCTGTCCCGGCATGCGTCCACAGTGCAGTAACATATTGTGTCCGTTTTATCTTCATTTCAAGGGTTCGGCGAGAAGGAGGCAGCAAGGCACAGTCGACCCGTTTGATATGCGCCAGTGGATTATCCTAAAAGTAAATATACATGATTAGAATACTGTAATAATTATAATGACTATCATATTGAATATTCTCATGTCTTAGCATTTGTCTCCCTGTGGGGGACGTGCGTATCAGTTCAGTTATGACACCAACATTCTGCACACGTATATAAGTTTGTTTTGCCATACCTTCCTGTATAGTGAATGCTGTATAATTCAACAACTTACATTGCTTGTGACATCATACATGGACTGATATGTTATTTAATTTAATATGGTGCTCGATCAAAAGAGGAAATCATTCTTTTTATAGGTGTAAATCAGAACATATTGGACAGTTAGTAGCTAATTATATTACCTGATCAACTTTGCCAGTCATTTGCATCAGTTTGTTGTAGCGAGCTTCGTCGACATCACGAGTCTTGTGTTGTGCATACATGAGACACACAAACTCTGACACAACATCGAGGTCAACACTACCATGAACCTCACCCATAGAAATGAATAGGTTAACATAGCAGCCAGTCTTGTCCCTCTCTAAGAGATCGAGTGGTTTAGTCTTGCCTTTCCTGTAAAATCAAACACAAAACAATCACATATTGAGTAACTTCTGGTTCTGAAACCCAATGTATAGTAAAATCTTGGGTTTGAGTAGTTCATGGTCAGATGGTTGCTGCACGTTATAGTCAACAATCGGCACACACATCGTTTTCATTAAGTTTCATTGATAGTTACTGTATGTCAAAAAGTGTAAAAATTTGATTAAGTTATATTAAGTTATATTAATAAGAGCTTCAACATTAATTTGTATAAATCAATGTTCATGTTTGTTTGTTCAAGCTTTTAACAGCACCACGACAGTCATAGCCAAAATGTGCCTTGGCTTCAGCGGAGAAGATCGATGCTTCTTTCGGGAGTCTGCTTGAAAATGTGATGTTTTTGCAGACTGCAGCAGCTGAAACAGCATCTTTGGATTTTGAACCATCAGTGTAGAGGAATATGTGGTTAGAGAAATGATTCTTAATGAGGATATACTTACTTAGAAATAAGGAAGGGTTGTTGTTATGCTTAGTGTAAACAGAGAGACCTAAATAAACTGAGGGAGTGACAACGGTCCAGGGACCTTTAGTATGCCAAGTAATTTTGGAGATTGGGTTAGAATCTATGTTGGAATTCATAAGGTGAGGCTTAATGCGGATACCAAAAGGAGGAGTCACATGCTTGTTTATTTTGAAATTGTTTGTTCTGGGGGTTCTGGTAAGAACTCTGAGAGCGAGGGAGAGACCAAGTTTAGTATTTTTGAGATGAAAGGGAGGTTAATTTGCCTCAACATGAAGACTGGAAATCGGAGAAGTCCTGAAGGATCCAAGACAGATTCTAAGACCTTCATTTTCAATAGTTTCAATTTGTTTGAGATAGTGTTTTCGGGCAGCACCATAGATCATACATCAAAATATAGTTTGGACCTAAGAAGTGCTCTATACAAGGTAAGCAAGGTATGCCGATCAGTGCCCCATTTGGTATGGGAGAGGACTTTCAGAAGATTTAGGTTCTTATTGCATTTAATTTTCAGATGATTTATGTGAGGGAGAAAGGAAAGTTTAGGATCTAGAGTAATACCAAGGAAGCAATGTTCAAGAATAACTTTCAAAAGGAGATCACACAAGACATTAAAGTTAGGGCAACAGTTTACTCTTACCTTGTGGCATCAAAAACAACAAATAGTGCCAAGAAAATTCAACAATTAAAAGAGTAATTATATCATGCCTACCTGTAAAAGGCTGAAGTAAAGTCACATCCAGTGAAGGCGTGGTATCCGGGTAATGCTCTTGGTAGTCCAGGTGAGCGATCTTCCAGGACGTTTGCAATGTTGGTCACGTTGATGAACCTCCTAGTGTTTCCCATCCCACAGTCCATAAGGATGTTGGTCATTGCACGAACTTCCGGTCGTTGCTGTCCGAGGGCACCGATCAGTATTACTAAGACGTCAGTGTCGGATGCCCTAACAATCACATTGCCTGATGTGATATTTGCGATGTGGAAAGCAATAAGTGTATCAGCCTCTTCATGGTCACCATGGAGATTTACCGGGCTGGTTACAGATATGTGATGGTGCTCATCTGGGACAAACTGGAAACACTCGCCACCATAAGATGCAATCAAGGTATTCCTACCAAAGATATTCCAGTAGTGAACTTTTCCCCACTCTTTCAGGACAAACTTGGACAGTTCATTCTTGAAGACGCCATTGGTTACAAGTTTTTTTCCGCTCTGTCTGATTGTCTGATCTGGCCCAGTTATGACATACGCATAGTCTACTGCACCCCGCAACTTTCTCTCACTGTCCTTGATGGAGTTCTCCACATACTTATCAAAACAAACATGTACTTCACAACTCCCATAACATACAACTGATAGCATGGTCCGAGCAATTGATGCATATGATGCTCCTGTGTTTGTTTGTGAGAGGACGGAATGGAGAAGAAGTCCTCCGTCATAGACCTTTACATAGTTTTCTGGTAGTTCAGCTTCTGTGATGGTTTCCGTCTGGATGGATTCAAGCTTTCGCAGCAATGCTGATTTGTTAGTTTTCATGTGTGCTCCATCACAGTGTGCGAGTGACAGTGGGTATGTCGTAACTGGGTAGGATAGAACTTTCCGAAGGTCAAATGCTGTTTTGTCTGCAACTACTATGACCATACGCAAAAACATGTCCCTCAGGCTCTCTGCATTCGTCTTGGCTTTCTGTGAGGCAGGTAGCTTAACTTTCTTCTTCATATTCTGAGCAGCGAAGTTCTGCACACGCGTGCGTTTGACAGGTTGGAGAAATCGACTATTGCTGCTTTCCCATTCATATTGAAATTGATCTCTTTCATCTTGACCTCTTTTTAGCATATTGATTATATATAATTATGTAGCCTTAAATGCCACCTGTCCGGTTGCAATGTTCACCAATGAAGTTGGAGCATCTTCTGTGAACGGATCGCAGAATTCTTCAATTATTGCACTCAGTGCAGCCATCTGATTGTTGTCCCTCTTGATTCGCGACGGACGACATTGTGCTGTAGCGTTTTCTCCCAGTTCAAGTCCGGCGAATGTTCTGAGCTCGGTTACTGCCATAGCACGCTGCGCCATGGTCAATGACCACCGGCGCATTGCGTGCTCGGAATTACGGAAGGCAACGATTCCCCTCATACTTGACCCAGCATCACGGTTGACAGTCTGCTCCAGGGAGAGGTCAACAGCCGATCTGTTGTAATCCTTTGTTGTGCGTCTGATAGAAAATGCACCCTTCTTCAGAATGTCACGTAGCTTTGGGTCCGAACTATTCAACTTTTGCAGGAAGAGTGTGCCCCATCTGGCGTAGTTTGGTCGGTTCAAGGCGAAATACACAACCAGCATCGTTGGAAATATTTGAATATAGCCATCGACGTCATTAGTCTTTACACATCTCTGCAACTCCCGGTGGAGGCGATTAATTAGGAAGATATAAATAGTCCAGAACTGAGCTGTTAACCCAAGATTTCCATCTAAAGACGACCGGAAGTAATCCTCATACATCTGCAGGTGATGGGTGATACACTGATTCGACAGGTGTTTTTCTGCTAGTGATGTGTCCAAAGGTAATGTGGACATCACTTGTTCGAAGGAATCGTATTCCTCTTCTGGTATACCCAACAGGAAACGTTCGTACAACTTCTGCTCCAAAACGTTAGCAAGTAGCTCATGGATCCGCGTGCACCTGTTGTAGAACTTCCCCTTGATAAATCCCATCATTGAACCTTCGGCTAAGATGTCGGCTTCGGTGAGAATGTATTCTATCCCACTGTCATTTATAAAGGTACCAACTGCTCCATAGAAAGCCAGCTGGATGTGGAAATTGCCCAGCATTATCAGCAGCTTGTCAAACAATGGCCTTTCGATTGCTTGTATTGAGTAGGCTTTCAATGCAACGGCCAAATCATATGTGACAACTGCAAACTCTTGATCTGTTTCCTTTGCAACGTTGATGGTCCGGATCATAGTCTCCCTCACGACATCATTGTTGGTTGGCGATGAGGATATTGGGTCCATGTAGCAAATGCGTTGAAGTGGTAAGGGGTCTTTGATATACTTGCTCATGAATCCAGCATGTAATGGTGTGACATTACCTTCTCTCAGTTTCCAAAACCAATATAGGTCCAATACCTTTAGGCCTATTTTACAGTCATTAGATTCACAAAAGGTCCATTGAGATGATGTACTGGGTGTGGGTGATCCAACAGAAGTGTGAGCGGTTTCATCTACGGTAGGAATTAGGAACTGTGCTTTGTGAATGGATTTTCTGAATGGTGGTATTTCCCGTTCATTCCCTACAAATTTGCGTCGGTTTTTTCCTTCTCGAAATTGTACTGGTTTTGTATCATATATCTGTTGGCCATCTTGCAACACATTCTGGTATGTGTGCCCAACTGTCGCATGTAACGTTTCTTTCCCGTCTAGAGTTTCCACGTTTGCATCATTGTTATCCCAAACACAGGCAGTTGCCAAGTTTCGTTCAAGCCGAATCCCATCCGGGGCATCACGTCCATCGTCCTCAATGGAATAAGCAAATTCAGTCTCCAAACCTTTGGTCTCACTGTAGCTTATACTGTGTCCTGCTCTGTTGAGAATCTGCACGGCCATTTTTGATCCTGTTAGTGATTGAAACCCGAGTCCCACTGTTGTGTGTTTCCATGGTTTTACGGTACCATGAGTGACATTATAAATGGCATCCGATGCCATTGAAGTAACTTTTCTGTCGACGTTATCCTTGTGAACACCACTGAAAGTCGGTGTGATGCCACCAAGGAGACTTCTGAAGAACAGTTCCACCTGAGATGGTATCTCTGGGGCACATTCTTTCAAAGCTTGGACTGTCGCAGGATTTGGCGTCTTGGTCTTCGGGAGCTGCATGATCTGAGATCTAAGATGCAGAGCGGCCCATCTCAACTTGCTCTCCTGTTCATATCGCTTAGCATCCTCGTAGAGGTTAGCCATGGCATCCTTATCTGGAACGGCTGAACTGTATATGAAGTTGCCTTTCCTATGGTCCGCTAGTTTCATTGTGACATCTTCTTTGAAGTGATCTTTTATCTTCCTGGTAAGATTTTGAGCGGTGTATGTCTTAATGTCTGCCTCATATCCCCCAACACTGGTATATTCCTCTCTATACATGCCAAGTAAATCACTGACTAACACAGATCTTTGTTTTCTTATCACCTCACTCTGCATATATGAAATCATAGATGCAAATGCCCTCTTGTGGTAAGAGTGATATGACATCCCTTCATGTGAACTCCCTTCATGATTAGCTTCACTCATGAACTGGGCACGGCAGGATTTGTGGTATTCCGCCTCCTTAGCAATAAGGTCTACACCACTCCAAATTAGGCTCTTAATACGTTTGTTGTTCGATGACTTTATCTGCTGTCGAAGTGACTCACCGCCAGCTATTGTCGATACCTTCAATCTGGGCTCCTCTTTTCCTTTTCTCTTCTTACGGCTTTTGCCACAGAAAATACACGTCCCTTTCAACATATCTTGTTTATCCGACTTGGGAAGGTCACTGAAGCGTCTTGTCTCGATACAAGCCTGCTTGGTGTTGGGTTGATCTTCCGGTGACAGTGGTTCTGTTGGACGCTTCACGGATGTGTAATTCTTATAGCAAGAATGGTGATAGTTGTTGACCGTAAATTCTTGACCAATACAAAGTAATATCTGTTGTGTGACCTGAAAGTATTTGTCAGATTTCAAGATTGTACGCATCCCAGCAGCATTTTTTAAGCTTGCCCATGTCTTGTCACTGAACTTTCTCAGCTTATCGTCATGTGATTTCTTACATATATAGCAGCTTGAAATACCCTCAGTGTCATCATTGGTCTGAAAATAATATGAGAAGAATACTTCAAGAAGTTGTACTGGAGTGAATATTAAATGGTCCAGACCAAAATTGTGGAATACTTGCAGTATAGTGGAATACTATACATTTCCCTTATTAATCACAGATAATTTATCCCAAAGCATTCCTTATTCTGGGGTACCTTGATTTTCTTCTTTATTATGATATACATTTTCTACTGTTTGTTTTACTATTGCATGAATTAATCTAACATTATATTTAGCAAATGTATTGTTAGAAACCTAACTGTAAACTGGGAGAAACGACTACATATTCGCAAAATATCTCCAACTGCATGATTACCGTACATTATGGAATCAATACTCTCCCAAGAGTCCATAATAAAGATCGTAACTGACACGGATAAAATACAGAGAGCGCCCCTCCTTCCCGGGCCCACGCAAGTTCGAAACTTACCAGTTGGTTCCGCAAGCTGGCCTCTTATAGAAGAGAAAGACAATGAGTGCCCAGTGAAGCGCGCAATATAATTACACATACTGTACGCATGACCGCACTCACTCATTGAGCTCTACTGGAGGAAACTCGGGAAGCAAGGGGTTAAAGGTGGTGTTGCTCTTAGTTTTCGGTGTCACCTAGAATTCACAAAGAAGTCACATGACCTTTGTCAAATTACCATGGTTACACAATGTAATGAATGGAATATGTATTGTTGGTGTGTGACTTATTCACTTGCCTCGTCACTATATAAAATATTGAAAACATGAAGTAGGAGCAGGATATCTGAATTTTGATATATTGACCATGTGCAATTGCTTTTACGAGCGATACCACCTTTAAATTACCTGTAATGTTTTAACTTTGACCTTAAGAATGACCCCAACTCCACCATCATTTGATCAAATGTATAATTTGTCCATGAATGTACCGGTACATAAACATTTGGTTACATGAATTATTTCTCCTTAGCCCAAAGTTTGGAAAGTATTCTTACTCAGTAGACATTTGAAAGTTTATTTGGCTTGGCGAATGCTCTTTATTGAGAGTGCTTGGTTCAATTTAATTTCTTATAATTATCCTTTGATTGTCAATGGTGGATGAACTATTTAATTCTTGTGGAAACTCTTGTACTAACTCCTCCAAACATTGTTCCTCTGAAGTTCCACTTGTTTCTTCTGGATCCATCCTCCTGGCTGGCGTTAATACTTCAAAGCTGAAATAATAAAAATAATGCATTGTATTAACATTCCATAGAGCTACCCATTTCCTTACACCAATTACAAAGAGAAATTAATATAGGAATATTAGCTATTGGTTGTAGTCTGTGGGAATAAAAGACAAAAGGTTTTCACAATACTTAAATGAGCAAATTATCATGACTCAAGACACCAGAGGAGAAATGTTTAAAAGTATATACAGTAACTTATAACATTATAAAATAATGAACATTTGAAATATTTCATGTTCACTGGCTTATATTTTATACTCTACGTATATTAAATATTATAATAACAAATTACAAACAAATATGGCACATAAAAGCTTCCGTACCTAAATTGTCGATGTAGTATCGTCAGTGTGGGGGTATTATTTATGTGATAATATCTTAATTACATGAACTTTTTTCAGCTTCATACTAAATTATGCGTGTCATGTGTAAATACATTCTACGAAAATCCATATATAGTTATATGCTAACTTTCTGTGTAATGCAACAAAGTATGATTTTAAAAGTTAGGCCTAAATTCAACTAGCGAATCAAGCCAGCCTACCCTAGGTTATAGAATATTGCCCAACACACATTAGCCTAACACACATTCATTAGCGTAATGTAGTGGCTACCAATCAAGGAATGAAGGGTACTTAGGCCTACGTTAAGCTTAGAAATAATCAGCTGAACAATTAAGTAGTAGACCATCCTATATATGACGATCTTTTTCTATTTTAAAAATTCAAGAAAATGTACTTACTGGTTTATAATACGGTACAGCAATATTCAATTCACAAAGTGTTGTTCAAAAGGCGTGTAGTAGGCCACGCCTAATTCTTATCAGTTTGCAATCAGACCGATCGACGCCGTATGGTCGTGATTGATAACTATGACAACCACCTGTTTGATATGTACGGTAGCTGGATAGTTCAACGTAATAGTTTTATACAAAATGTGCTTATTTTAAAGTCTAAACTTCCATGTGTTCCGCTATGTCTGAATATATGTAGATTCATGTTTTGTATGTAAACAGGTCTAAGAATAGTTTAACTAGTATAATGATGTTGAAATTGTTTGTACACGTTGTAAATGTTATATCCAATATTGATTGGACTACAAATAGTGTACAACATTAGATCTCCAGCTGATCTAATCAAGTTTGGGATTGGGGTTCAGGGGTGTCTGGTGGACACCCTCACCGCTGGAAATGTCTGGCAGTGGTCATTCATATGATACTCGGAACTATGCCGAACATTTCCCAGTAGGTTTCGTTAGGTTAGCTCTCCAGCTGATCTAGCTCACTTTTGGGGTGGGGGTTTCAGGTGTCTGGCGGGCACCCCCACCATTGGAAATGTCTGGCAGTGGTCATTCATGATACATGGGACTGTAAAGAACACTTTCCAGTAGGTTTCGTCAAGTTAGCTCTCCAGCTGATCTAGCTCAATTTTGGGGTGGGGGCTTCAGGTGTCTGGTGGGCATCCCCCACCATAGGAAATGTCTGGCAGTGGCCATTCATTATACATGGGACTATGCCAAACATTTTCCAGTATGTTTCGTCAGGTTAGCTCTCCAGCTGATCTAGCTCAATTATGATATTTGGGGGTGTCTGGCGGGTACCCCCACCACTGGAAATGTCTGGCAGTGGCCATTCGTGATGCATGGGACTATGCCGAACATTTTCCAGTAGGTTACGTCAGGTTAGCTCTCCAGCTGATCTAGCTCAATTTTTGTGCGTCAGTTATGTCAGTCTGGCGGGCACCCCCCACCACTGAAATTGTCTGGCAGTGGTCATTCATGAATCCTTTAACTATGCCAAACATTCTCCAGTACATTTCGCCAGGTTAGCTTTTCAGCTAATCTAGCCAATTTTTGGGGTCCCATTGTCATGGCCCCCTGACCACACCCACCACAATGTGCACGGCAGACTTCCATTTCCTTTTGTAAGTATATACATGGAATATTGCTATATACATAAAGATTGGTTAGCTTTCCAGCTAGGCTGACCCCCTCTGGCTCCCGGTCTAATACGAACCGATGCACAAGTCCTCTCTAGCTGACTTGACTCACAAGACTCTTTTTCTCGTGGCAGTGGCTTCAGCGA
>JAODUM010172523.1:0-10255 GCA_025399915.1 Enypniastes eximia
GGTTCCCGTTAAATGTATTATAACTAAGATTTCCTCAATACAGCAATGTTAAACATAATAATAAAGACGAAAGAATATGAAACATTTACGGTATATGTTACCAACACTCTAAAAACAGAAGAGTGAAATTTCACTCTAATGGAGTGAATTTTCACTCTTTCAAAGAGTGTAGCCAGGGACCACTCTTCAAAGAGTGAATTTCACTCTTTGAAAAGAGTGAAAGCATTTCACTCTTGTACAGAGTGAATTGTTTCACTCTACAAAATAGTGAAATTCACTATGATTGAGAGTGAATTTCACTCTTTGAAAAGAGTGAAAGCATTTCACTCTTGTACAGAGTGAATTATTTCACTCTACAAAATAGTGAAATTCACTATGATTGAGAGTGAAGAGTCACTCTAATAGAGTGATATGCTATGATGCTGTTGATGGGTGGAAAACAACATTGCTTGATATACCACTCTAGCTGAGCAGTTAAAGACAGTGATCTTTGCTCACTTAGCACACCTGGTGGAATTGTGGATCATCTGGGAGTATATTTTCCATTCAAACAGCCAACTTGACATAAAATGTCATATTATAAAAATAATTAAAGTGGAACAGACAATTGCAGAGCATTTTAGACAAAATACAATAAAAAGTACATGAAAATCGTTATCAATTTTTGTTATATATATTTCAATTATCAAATTAAACAGTAGCTTCAGGCAAGTATGAAAGGCCATGGATGGACTAAATATTGCATAATATAGCAACAAAGAGATAATACAAAATGGTAAATATTAGAGTAATAGTAAATAGAAGATTAATAGATGTTAAGACAAAAACTATCATATATAAATCATGTTGGTCCAATTACAAGCATCATAACTTGTGGTGTTTATTTTTACTATCATATTTAGTTCCATATTCCACCCCACAATTTTAAAAATTTGTATAAATGATCATGTATATGTCCCCTTGAAATATATGTTACCAAATTTAGCATACATCATCATGTACATGTCCTCCCAATCCATTCCCCTTCCCCAAAGTTGTAGAAATAAGAAAATGAGAAATACTTACTTTCAGTAAATGGCAAAATAATAGAAAACTGAAGATTAATAGATGTAAATACAAAAAGTTAATATATATATATAACAGAGTTTTGAAAGTTTAGTATAAATCATCATGTATATATTCACCAACTCGAGATGCATGTTATAAAGGTTAGCATAAATCATCATGTACATGTCCCCCATCTATTCCCCTTACCCTGAGGTGTAGAAATAGGAAAATTAAACAATACTTTCAGGCAAGTATGAACTAAATATTGCATAGTATAGGACACAGGATAATGCATACAGTGGTAAATGGTAAAACAATAGTAAACTGAAGATAAATATGTCTTAAGACAAAATATATTAAAATCTTTGGTTTTAATTACACAAATCATAAGTTGTGTCGTTTATTTTTGCTACTATTGTAAAGATTCACATCACCCATATATTATCAAATTTAGCCTAAGTAATCATGTAACATGCATGTTGTATACCAACAACTGAGTGAATTATAACTTTTGATGCTGAAAACAGATTTGTCATTGAAATATTTTAGCTTTTGACCTCATTAATATTCATGATACACACTGAATACAATATGGTTCATCCATATATTTCACACAGCATGACAAACATCCACATTTCATATACAAAATGCAGCTACCATACACCCATATGCACACTAATATTAGAATACTTCTCAAGAACCTCTAATCTACCAACAAGTGAACTTGCCAACAACTTCATACAAAACATGAATCATAGGGTGTACTCATCAGAACAAATTATACTGACATCAATCCCAAATTAGCCCTAGGATATCATGTGTGCAGCAAACAAAAACATGTTTCTTGCACAAATATATAAAAGTAGTCTATCAACAGCAAATACCAAAATTGAACAAAATAAAAGAATTAGCATGTTTTGCATCCCTTTTTGAGCTCTCAACTGTTTCTAAATTTTATTTTTATCACTATGTTTCCAATTTATTTTATGTTGACTGCCGATTATTACACCAACTGCCAAAAATTAATATGGCATTCCGGGTCAAACGTAATAATTTAAGTAGACACCGAATATGCAACATTGCGAGGTTCCTTGCTGCTGTTTCAACTGATCAACTTGGTGTTATTTTGTGTCATAAAGAAAGGGTTAACCCTGTACATCATATGCCATTTTATGTTCTACATTCATGACTCATGTCAGTAGACAACCATTCATCATTTCCTTGCTGAATTACCACATACTAACACTATTGTCACTAGCATTCATAATACTAAACTATCACACATCACCACATACCTGTGCTTATCCAAAACATCGATACCAAATTTGAATACAATCCCACTTTTGTTGCAAAGATTTTGACCTCACTACCTCATTAATATTCATGATACGAGCACCAAAAAACATCGTAAATATGACCAACATCCCATAAGTTGTTACCTTATTGAGTTATCATATACAAAAGACAGACATTGTTAACAAAATAATATAAAGCCCTGCCACCTCATAAATATGCATATCATAAAATGTAACACACCAGTGTCAAGTTTCAGTAAAATATAATATTCGGTTGCAAAGTTATTGCAATTTCAAGATGTTTTACACCTTTTTCATGTTGTGGGAAGCCACATACAAAATATGAGATTTGCTACTGTTTGTCATCTACATATATTGTGTTTACAAGCTGTTTACAAGGTTTGACCTATGTTGACCCCAAATAACTTTTGACCTCTCCATGTTGTGTGAATTTGTTGCACATTATAAGAGTTCCCTATCATACAAATATAAACCTTGCTCAGGTTACGGTCCTTGAGATGGTGTTTTTAAAATTTTCACATTTTGACCTATGTCACCAACAATACGAGTGCCCCACCCACCATGTTGCACCTCTGATCCACATGTACACACACACACGATATATATTGAAATATTGTACTCAATATATATATAGGGAAGCCACATACCATATATGAGATTTGTTGATGTTTGCCATGTTGAGATATCATGTTTAGAAGCTATTTACAAGGTTTTAGATGTTGACCACTTTTGACCCTGAATGACTGACTTTCCCATATTGTGTGAAGTTGTTGCACATTATGAGTTCCCTAACATAGACATTGCAGTACGGTCTTTGATATATAGTGTTTTCAAGGTTTTCACATTTTGACCAATGTTGATCTCAAATGACCTTTGACCTCCACCACAAACAACATGATTCTTGTACTCAATATAGGGAAGCCTCATACCACATATGAAATTTGGTGATGTTTGTCATCTTCAGACATTGGGTTTACAAGGTTTACAGGTTTTGACCACTGTTGACCCTAAATGACCTTTGACCTCCCCCATATTGTGTGAAGTTGTTGCACATTATAAGAGTTACCAAAAATACACATATAAACTTTGTTCATTTTATGGTCCTTGAGAGAGTATTTTTAAGATTTTCACATTTTGACCTCTGTTGACCTCAAATGACTTTTGACCTTTGCCAAAAACAATAGGTTCCTTATACTCAATATACGGGAGATACATACCAAATATGAGATTTGATGATTTTGAAATATTGAGATATCGTGTTTACAAGCCACATACAAGGTTTTTCAGGTGTTGACCACTGTTGACCCCAAATGACCTTTAACCTCCCCCATATTATGTGAAGCTGTTGCACATTATAAGAGTTCACTACCATAGACATAATTTTCACATTATGACCCCTGTTGTCCTCAAATGAAATCTGACCTCTACCAAAAACAATAGGCTTCTTGTATTCAATTTAGTGATGCTACATACCAAATATGAGATTTGCTGGTGTTTGCCATCTTGAGGTATCATGTTTACAAGATGTTTACAAGGTATTCAAGTGCTGGCCACTGTTGACCCCAAATGACTTTTGACCTACCCCATGTTGTGTGAAGGTGTTGCACATTATAAGAGTTCCATATACCATAGACATATAAACTTTGTTTATCTTACAGTCCTTGATATATATAGTGTTTTCAAGATTTTCACATTTTGACCTCTGTTGGCCTCCAATGACTTTTGACCTTCACCAAAAACAATATGGTGCTTGTGCTCACTAAAGTGGAACTACATGCCAAATATGAAGTCCATCCAAGCTATACCTTTGAAGATATGGTGTTTAAAATTCAGGATGTCACACACACAAACACACATATACACACACATACACACACAATCACTATCGCATATATTCCTTTCGCCTTCGGCAAGGAATCTAAAAGGAACCTCATGCTTCTTTTTTGAACCAGAAAGCCAAAAGGCTCAGTAATACCTTGCCATCTAGTTATAGGAACATTAAGGTAACCTTGGAAAAATATGTTAAAGCCTTAACGATTGTTGATTAAATTGATTAAGCAGATTTTTGCACTGAATGTGGACCTACATACCCAATATAAAGTTTGACCAAGTTTTACTTTGTGAGTTATGCTGTTTACAACTAAAGTGACATTTACATCCACCAAAACAATAGGGTTCTGCTGTTCCCTATGCTGAACCTATATACCAAGTATGAAGTTTGAACAAGCTGTGTGCATAAAGTTATGTTTACATTTTCAGACCTTGACCAATATTGACCTCAAATGACATTTACTCACCAAAATCAACAGGATTCTGCTACTCATTATAGATATACACGTCAAATATGAAATTTGTCCAACCTACACTTTATTGGGGTCATTATATTTAGAAGCTTTTCAGACATTGATCTATATTGACCTCAAATGACTTTGAACTCGACCAACAAAAATAAGCTCCATATATTCACTACGGTGAATCTACATACCACATATAAAATTTATCAAAGCTGTACTTAAGCGTTATCATGTTTACAAGGTTTTCAGACCTGGACCTTTGTTGACCTCAAATGTCCTTTGACCCCTACCAAAACAATAGCTTTAAGAGTTATCATGTTTACAATGTTTTCAGACTTTGGCCTTTGTTTACCTCAAATGTCCTCCACCGGAAATAATAGTGTTCCGTACTTTTGTAGTTACCAGGTTTTCGGACATTGATCTTTGTTGATCTCAAATGATGGTTCACCGCCACAAAAGAACAATAGGGTTTTTGTACTCACTAGGATTAACCTAAATACTAAACATAATGTTTGACAACGGTGTAAATTTGGAGCTATCATGCTTACAAGGTTTTCAGAGTTTGACCTCTGTTGACCTCCATAAAAACCAATAGGGTATTGTACTCAATGTAGAATATAGGGAAGCCATGATGTACATTGGGAGTTACCTTGTTTACAATGTTTTCAGACTTTGACCTCTGTTAAGCTTTAATGACCATTGACCTCCCCCAAAATAAAGGGGTCTTGTATCACTAAGGTAAACCTCCCTACCAAATGTGAAGTGTGACCAAGCTTTACTTTTGTAGTGTTACAAGCTAAGGCATCACAGCACACACACATACGTACATGCCATCATGACCACATATACTCTTTGAACATTTATGGCAAGCAATAAAAAGGCTTTATGCTAAAAATATTAATAATTTTGCCTTACATGTTGAATGCCCAAATTTGCCAGAATATTCACTTATTTATTAGACAAATTACTGATTGCCACGTTGAATGATCTAACCTGTGGGGTTACCTGATCTTGACTCACCACCTTATAGATGAGACCTTCAAAGAAGTTGTAGAATGTAGACAATGAAAGAGCAAAGTGTAGATTCAAGTCATAGTGAAACTTGAAGAGCCTGTCGAAAGCCACTATAATTGAATCGCCAACGGGTATGTTAGTGACATCACAAATAATAAAGTATTGAATTGGCTTGCTGACTGGCCCTAGACCTAACAAGAATGGTTGGGTGTATTTTTCCAACTTTTCCTTGGACCATTGATCAACATCGGTTCCAACCTGAAAGTATAAAAATAAAATTATATTTAAACAATTTAAAATTTAGATAAAATATCAAGAATGTAAATATAAAAGTTTTTCATAAAGCAGTTAAATTAACAAGTCATCATTGAAGGAAAAATTATCCCAACAGGCTGAGCAGAGCCTGTTGGAGCCGTGGCCGAGCGGTTAAAGGCGGTGGCATTATAAGCAATGAAGCACAGCAACCGGGAGGTTCGGAGTTCAATTCCTGGCTGGCCTTAGTAGTGTGGGTTTTTCATCCGAGAGCAATCTACGGTTTTCCCATGTGAATGGCTTTCCAAATTCAAAACATCCAAATTGGAATTAAAATGATTAATTGGGTGGCCACCCAACATGAAGTTGTAATATATAAGCCTATTTAGGCTTCTTCCACTTCGGTAGTCGCTTAGCGTCGTAGAACAAATGCCTTCCGGCCTGTATTTATATATATATATATATCTAGATGTAATTTTTGTTGCTACTTTGCAGGAGCTTTTATTTTCTATGAAATCGACATCAACAAGTCAATTATGATAAACAATAAATTTATTTATATTTCATAACTGTACTTTATCAAATATTACCACAGCAAAACACACTTGTTCATATATGATAAATTTTTAATCACAAAAGATGACTTTGGTTATGTCTAATAACATGTCACAGTGCCACAAGATTTTCATATCCTTTTGTTTTTTTCTCTATAATGTAGTGCATTCATTTTCCTTTAATATTACTAGTATTTCAATTTAAGCTTTAGTAAGCAATTGGTTATATTTCATTGTTAAATAATCAAATTATTAAAATATTATTTTTACCAGTATAATTAGTGTTAATGAAAATAAAGAAATAGAAAGGATATGTATTTCTAGGTCATGCGATGTTATATTTAGTCTTGTGTATCTTGTTATCGTCTTTCATTATATGCTAACTGCTGGGTTTGATCCCCCTTTATGTGCAATAATCTTGTCAAGTTCAGTATCCACCCACCAAAGCACGAGCGGAGTAATATGCCATAGCTAATGAGAGGTAGAATTAATGTTAGGACTATTTGCAACTGCGTATGTTTTTGTGCTTTGGTGGGTGGATATTGAACTTGAGCCCAATAATCTTTCGTTTTGGTGTCTCCATCATCAACAAACATGTCAGTGATGATAGTTATTTAAATCAAATTATGAACTCGTTAAAATGCAACTATTTACCGCTCTGTTCTGTATCAAGAATGACACAGCATCCACTGTACTGGCTGATGAAGTAGATAAACCTTTTCTCTTCAAGGTCTTTCGGAAATTTGTTGTCCTCAGCATATGGACCAAGAGTACAAGTGAACACAAGTCATCTACATGAAAAAAAAAGAATCAGTTGTGACATGTTTAATTTCTTTCTGACTGCTGTTTTTTGTATTACTATGTTAAAGAGGCCCTGCCATGTGAAAACAACATTGCTAATTTCAACAACTTTTAATGAATATGTAGAGATTATTGCCCATACAATGTAACCCTGTCATTTTCGGAGGGAGAGGGGCAACATTTCATGATTAAAAACAGCTTAAAAACCTGATATTTCCATTTTAAAAATATTACATGTTTTTCCAAATACTGCATGTGAATTTGTAAGTAAGTGAATTTTAACTTGTGTTTTTATGACCTCATGTGTTAAGTAGGCCAATCCGAGATCCCATCTTCATATATAGTGAATGTGACTACTACCCGGCACGGCATTTCTCTATGGCAACATAGAAAAATGACGAATTTCACAACTATGTGTTAATAACGTTGTAAGAATCAGACATGTCCTATTCGCAAACATGTATGTCCCAACTTCCTAATTCAGAAAACTATGTCTCTTTCATCCCTTCATTTTATCGAGCTACATTTAGAATTGAATGCTAACTTGTGCACAAAAGCAGATACACCGATTTACATTATGCAATGAGCATAAGCAACTGTGATTCGAAAATGACAATGTAGATTACTGAACAAATTGCTTTCAATTCTCATTTTATATCCCATCTGAAAAACTGATCGTGTATGTACTGTGTATTATTATATGTTTCTCCAAGTAGTGAACATGTGAATTTGTGAGTTTTAACTTGACATTCTCATGTGATGGGGGATGGGATTGGAACCATCCATTGTACTACTCCCCACATTCATCAGTTCACAACACTCTCATTAGCTAGTTTCTCTGTCATCAGACATTGGGATGAAGTCTTGCTTTCTTTCGGTGTTTTTGGGAATACCATACTTCTACATTAGTAGGCCACTTTACCAGTAGGAGTTGGTGCACTGGCAAGCTTACATATTGAAGCTGTAATGTTAGTAGTATAGGCCTACTTACCATCTCCATCTACATATTTGCTAATAATAGCATCCAATGTGACTTTCTTTTGATGCTGGGCCACTTGTATTATCTTCTGGGTGAAATTTGGATGCCATTTTGTTAGGAATTCACTTCCAGTTGGAAAGAGTAGGTCAAATTCAAGGTTTATCTAAGAAGCAATGACAAAACATTGTATTATTGAAATGAACAATGACAACATGGAATTAGTGCGAATAATGTAAACAGACAATTGAAATATATAGATATTATACAGTTTGATTTAAAGCATGTCTTTCTACCTATATGAGTTTTATCATCCTCTAACATGTGTATACAGAGACAGCATCAACACTTGCCTCGGGCAGCAATACCGAAGTGGGAAGAATAGAACATAGTGCATCATGGGAGGGCAAGTAATGTTTATAACAAACAAAATCAAAGAGGTAAAGCGATCTCATGAAGTGGAGAGGGAGATTTTTCCCATCCCACCAAAGAGATGCCATTGTGTGTATTTGCAGGACAAGAAAATTTAATAAGCCTACTACAGATAAGGGAAGTTGACCTTCGGACTAATACAAATGCCTAAAATATGTTCTTGTATTTTTGGTCAATATGTTCAGATGTTTAACCTCAACAAATTTCTTTTAAACCTGTAAGCCCTTTCTGTGATAATTGTGCATGTTTTTTTAAATTTTGCTTAGTACTTTATGTTAATATTTCTGTATTAAGTAAAAAAGAAACCATGTTACATGTCATGTCTACTTCCCTTTAGGCCACTACTTCATATTTCATTTGTTTTGCTATTCCAACCAATATGAGTCATTTCATTAAAAACAATTTCTGTACACAACACTTTCTGTAATTGCTTGTTTAAAAAAATTCCCAGCATAAAATCGGGCAGAGCGAAGTGATGAAGGTATTGCTGAATTACTTTTGAAGTGATTTTCACACAATTGTGGAACATTCCTAATCAATTACACATTTCACACAGTGTAACACAAAAACTGGCCAGCATTGAAAAAAATAACGGGTCAGATATTGGACCAAAAGGCAGTTATTTGTAGACCCATAACTTCCATATAAATTGAGAAATTTGATCTTTAAAATTAAGAATATCATTCAAATAATTTTTAGTCCCTAGCAACCGCCCTAGCAACAGATTTGGACATTTATAACTGAAAAAGTAATGCATATATTTATTTGATTTATTTGCAGTGGTAACAGAGTTCATTCAATCTGATGCTTCATTTTGGGTTTTGAAGCCATATCACACCTTAACCACTCTGACACAACAACCATCACTAAACTCCAGATATATTGTATAATACTCGTTTACTTACAAGTTCTGGCATATCTCTTAACCGTGGCCAGTCAGCCAATGCCTGGGTCACAGATGGTGAATCGATCTTCATCCTTTGCTGCCTGTATGTATGTGTTTCTCTGAAGTATGTTTTCAGCAGTGCCTTATTCTCAGGTACAGGTGGGTGGTACTTTAAGAACTCCACCTGAAACAAAGATGTGTAAATAATGCTTAGTGTTTGATCTTGTAATTAAAATTCTTATTTTATGGCCATGACATCATTTGAAGTTCCTTGGTTGGATTTGAAAGGTTACAGAGAACAGTGACAAGTTACATTAAAGGTTTGATAAACAATATATTACAAATGGGCTTTACAATAATTTGTTGCATTCTTTGCAAAAGATGTTTGGAATTATATCGATGTACACATGCTAACAGTAATTTAAATGATGCAATGTTTCAAAAATTGAATAACAAGTCGAGACTTAAAAAAGAAATAAAAACAGAATTTGAGTGCTATATTGCTACACCATTACTAAGGACATTTTAATTGCCTCTGTACACAATTACAGCATTTATGAGCTCTTCGTCACTCCTAATTGTAAGGTGCTACAAGGTACAGGATGGATTTTACAAAACTTACTGGTTTGTATATTTACGAGTTAATACTTACCGTCTTTACCAACCCCAAGTTGCAATAATAC
>JAODUM010173633.1:0-17472 GCA_025399915.1 Enypniastes eximia
AAACTAATCTCCGAACACAAAACAATAACAAACACAACATTTGATATTATCAATTCTCATAATGTCACGGCCAGAAATGTTAACCTTAATGCCAGTGCATCTGTGTTCTACAAACAAATTGATAACTTATCACTTAGCACATCGGACATTGAGAAAATTGGTGATAAAATAAAAGAAAAGATACGCAAAACTAATACCGGTAACATTATTAGTTCAAGCAGTGATAAAAAAGTTAGTAAGGTTAAATCTCTTCTTACAGAGAAAATGACAATCGATACGATAAAAAGTATTATCAACTCTAATGTTGCCAATACACATATTAGAATTTCTGGTAGTGATAATATCAATATTATTAATTTCAGTGCAGATAGTAATATACAGTCCATGGCAAACCAGCTCGCCATTGAATCACAGAACATCCTTGCACAAAGGGGAATCAGCATGGATACGAAAACCGATGAAAAAACGAAAACATCTGGAATTGGTGACAATATCGAACATACAATCGAAAAGGGACTAAGTGTATTAGCAGGATTTAGCCCTGCTGCCATTGCTGGTGTAGTTGCTGGTGTCATTGTCCTGCTTATTATTATCATAGTCGGTGCCACACTTGCCACAAAATCACAATCGGGCATGTCAAATGTAACAACCGGCACGAGTGGGGCATTTACTTATCAAGCCCAACAAGGCATGTCTATATAAAAATTTCAGAATCAATATAATACTAGAATTGTATTTGTTTTTTTTTGAAAAAAAATATATATAAATTACAGATATTATACGACAAGATCACCCTGGGTATTTTGTGTAGTTTCCATGAAATTTTGTGTTCCATGTATAATGGTGGTATCCACTACTCTATGTTGATTATTCTCATCTCTTTCTTGGGCGATTTCTTCAAGATTATGTGTCAATGCCGATCTTGGTGTTCGTGATAAATTAGGGCCTCCTCCTGCTCCCTTCGGATCTATACCATCTGGGCAAAGTGGAACGAATTGTATATTCCTTATCAAATCTTTACATGGCGGGGACGGACTGAAAATATTCATACAATCTAATACTCCTGTTCGGATTTGTGCCATGAAGTCCGAATTACCAAAAACAACAGACGATGATTCTAATGCCGGATGTTGCTGAATTACAATTCCCACTGCCTCATCATTGACGATATTCGACAACGGAACAAAGGATCCGATAAAATGTTGAAATTCATCTTCTTCGATTGTACTGGCATTGTACCACCCTCGTATGTTTGGTCTGGTAGCAATACCGGACCAATGAGCGATACCTACTGACCTGGGAACACATGTTGATGGTATAACCATACATGTCCGTTTAATATATGGGGAGACACTGACAACTCCTTTAAGATGCCATGTTTCAGCTTCGTGTCTATCATTTTTTGATCGTGATTGTCTCGAGGAAGAGATAATAGCCATTGTAACAAGCCCATGGATAGCCACATTTGTAGAAATCGAACTTGAACTAGCGGTATGAACCTGAGTGGCCTCTTTAATGATTTCTTTTTTATCTATTGTTTTCGTGTTGATCAGAATTGCATTTAAAGTATTATCCAGTTCAACATATTTATTATATAATACAGTCGATTTGATGTTTCCACCAATTATTTGGCTCCCGGCAATAACAGGGACAATATAAGTATGTGTATATGGTGCCATCATAGATCCACTGAGTCCGTGTTTATCAAAGGTACGAAGTGAACATGTGATCGAAACTTTAAGATCGGAACTATCAAGATAAAACATCTGATTTTTATTTGCAAATTTCAATATAATATTACAAGTGGTTTTGCCAAATGTATTTGCTGCGTGTGTATGGTTTGATTTTCGTGATACATAACTTGGCCATGGAATTTTTAAACTTAACTGTGAATGTGAATACTTAGGACAAGACTGACCAACTGTTGTTTTATATGTAGTTTTCATTGGCGGAGGATCAGAATATATATCGTCATGGATCTTCTTCATCGTAGAATTCATAAGCGTATCTAACACTATCTGTTCTGCTGGCCTGGTAGCCAAGTTGGGATCTCCGTATTTATTCATTAAACTCGTCATATTACTGACCATCTCTTTTTTTGTATTTCTGCCACCATTACCATCGCGCATATGGACAATTGCTTTTCTGTTGCCACAGAAATCTTCTTCAAAGATATCCATTTGGTTCCTTGACCAATGTGAGAAGAATGCAAACATGCTATCTTGCTTATATACCGTGGTACTATGACTATTATTATATGATGACTTGAGTTCTGTTATTGCTCGCCATGGAGCAAATTCGGCAAGTTTGACCATATCTCTGTGTGGCTCTCCAACGCTAACAGCTCTCATATCCTTGAGAAACTGCACACGCAGTGTATAATAAAACTCTATACTTTGAACTGTCTCATCAAAGTAACCAGAAACAGTACCTCCATTAGAAGATCTAATTTTGATCAGAGCTTCTCCAAATGTCGACAAACCAAGATGTGACCTTAAATCTGGTAAATTCACTGTGGAAGTAGATACATCTGACATTCTAACTTCGACAAAATGATCCTTTAAGAAGGTCTGCATTGAAATTTCCGTAATAATAGTAGATTGTCCCCATGCTCCTGGATTTTGCGCATCCAGACCAACGATTCGTGATCGTGCCCTCAGTGGAGATTTTCTAGTATCCCGCAGAGTATCTGTAATGAGAACCTTACTCAGGGACATTAAAGTCTCATCTGTGGTTGGTACATCAGTCTCGTTAAATTCTCTGTCCGAGGATGAAAAATTCTCCCCTCCATAAACAGAAGCCAGCTTGTAAAACTGGGATAAATATAAAGACCCGAAAAGGGCCTTGTCCAGAACTCCTCTTTCCGATCCTGTCAAATCCATAATTAATTATTTTTAATAATGAAGATGGTAATCTCTATATATTATATTATCATAAAGAAGAAGTAGACATCTAAAGTTATCTGTTTTGTTTATATCTTCATGTAAAGTTAAAAAAAATTAATATATTTGTTTATTATAGTATTTCATTGGATATTATATAATTTTGAAAATAAAAAATTAATTATATAATGTTGATATTTTCATGATAAATAAGTAAAATGTCGCTTTCCGGGTTTGGTGCTGGGTATGGATATAGTATGACAGGAAGTAGAAGTGATACGACGATAGAAGAATGTACTGATATAAGAGAAAACATCGACAAACTTATCGTCATTAATGTGGATCCAGCCAATACTACGAATATCAAGGATAACTTTACAAGATTTATATCACAACCAACAGAAGATGATCATCCAATTACTAGAATGATTTTTGAAATAAAAAAGAATCTTCGTCTACAGACAATTGATATACTGAGTTTTTGTGTAGAAGTAAATACCGTTCCTGACGTTGTCAAAGTGATAAAAGAAACTGTCATGAATGATAAGTTAATATATATCATGGGGATAGTAACCATCATTGATAAGTATCCAGAAATGAAAATTTGTACAGATACTTCAGAAGTTATGTATACATCTTATTCAAATGGAGTACAAAATAAACAATCAAATAGTCAGTGTATGATGGCTACCAATATACCAAGTATAGTTCCCTATTCACAAGTTAATCCAGTTACGATAATGCATAACTATTGTTCATGGATCAAAGTGTTTTTATATGCAACTTTCTTTAACATTATAATGGTACCATATACTGAATTCTCCGTAATGACTAGTATACAATTAAAATTATTATTAAGACAGGAGGATCCATCAACAATTATATATACAATTGATGGTTTATCATCAGACGAATTATCCTTTATGAAAGAAATGGGCAAAACCGTTCAGAAAAATATACACTGTGAAAGAAGTATTGGTAGATACAAACCAACACAATGCTCAGAAACTCATGAAAATTGTATCTCTACTATTACTACTGGTGATAACCGTATTGAAGGGTTAGGAGCTCAACATACAATTATACAACATGGACTCCATGACAAGAATACAGGAGTTACCTCATCGAAAAGTGTCATTGAAATTGATCTTACTGAAGCCCCAATTGCATGTTTGATTATTTCGAATAAAGATTCGGAAGGAGGAAAATATCACGTATCGACTGTTGCAGTTAGTTTCCATAAAGATACATCAAGGATATTTCAATTATACCACAAGGATAAAAAACAAGTCTCTTTAGGACAGGGGATATTATCAACCTCAGATTTCAGCTATAGATTGCCAGATAAAATCAGGGTATATTTGGAAACAACTATGCAAAATATATCAGTAGTTGTTACTGATTTGTCTGGCCAAATAATAAAAACGTTGTATATCATATACGAGGTTATAAATTATTTACCTATTAATAGAATTAGGAATTCATTGCAAGTTTCGATAGGATATGTTTCAACAAAAAACTCACCAAAAAGCCCAGTAACATATTTTATAATGCAATATAACTATGATTCTGCTTACGAATTCAATAATGCGTCTGCTATGCTTACCAGAGAAAGAGGCAAACTTGGTGCCATAGTAATTAGTGATGAAAAGTATGGACTAGTTATGACTGGTGTTATTTCTAAAATGAAAGTTATCAGTGATCCAGACAGGCAGATGCTATCAAAACAAACATCAGCTCAATTATATAATTGTTTCTCATCAACTGTTATTGATATCAAAGGGTTGTCTATAGATCCGAATGTGCCAAACTCGCCACATGAAATATATGATATCTCCGTAAATGACACATTGGCTATATACTTAAATTCTAGAATGTCAGGAACTAATAATAACGAAATCAAGCAGTTCAGTCATAATTTAAGTGATTTACCCCTACGGGACAATAGTGGGTATTGTAAATTATGGTCAAATAATACACATACTATTCCCTTTGAAAATGAAGATATTCCGGATGGGTTTATATTACAACCATCCGTCAGGGGACATAGAACAGTAATATTTATTGGAACATCATTCGGAATTACTAAAGATGACACACATTCTGTTACAACAGGAATATCAGGAGCACTTATCATTGCATTATGGGTCGAGAGTCTTTGTGAAATAGTTCTCATTGCCACGATTTCAACAACAATGAAATCTTACATTATCGGTAATTATAAAACAATGATGCCGCATAATACACAAATGGTATTTAGACTAGTATTGGGTAATTTACACTACATGATTGACCATGCACCAGGAAATATGAATAAATACATGTCAATGCAGGTCCAGACAACAAATGGAATAACAATGGTCGAATCACCAAGTTTATGTATTAAGAATTTTATGGGGATTTTAATGAGCAATGAGTTTGGACATCAATTCATCACTGGATTTTATACCCCACCTCCGCTTGATATAGAAGAAAAATCAGAAGTTATTATGCCATCATTCTTCTATCTACCTTCACTAATGCAACTTAAACACATCCGTCTTGAGTGTAATGTTTCTTACAATACAATTGTGGTATGTGGCTCTTTGATGTCAAGACTCGGTGGTGGATATACATCAAGACATAGTTCGGTGGTATCAAATGGCCGTGTGTATAATTCATATAAAAAATGAAGTTATAATATCGATATTTAAATTTTATTATTTTTTTTTCACAAACAGGTTCTGTGTTTTATTTGTATAACAAAAAAAATAAACGAAACATCTGAAATTATTTGCCTATTAAAATGGGGGAGCTTTTCTCTTTGATATTCCTACAGACTTTGGACTGATAATTGGGACTTCTGGTATTTCTTCCGGCGGGCATGAAGGAAACACCCTTGGTTCGTCTTTATTAGACAGCCCTGGTTTTGATATTTGTGAATTAGTGCTTTGTTGTGGATTCATATCTGATGGAGATGCCCTCATTGACATCTGTCCATGAATAGGCATGATCGGGGTTTGTTGCGTTGCCATCGGCACAAATCCCACCCCTTCAAGAACATTCATATTACGTCTTTGTACGTCTATCATTGTCTCATATTTATCTTTAGTAACTTTGAAATAAGCTGCCACTACGAAAATAGCTATCACAAGAACCACAACTATTACCGAAAAAATTACCACTCCCTGTTGGGGTATATCCATAGTTTATGATAATATTTTGTTCTGTTATTTTATGAAGTTGGTTTATTATTTCAGCCTGTGATAAATTTCCTGTCGAAATAATCTTAAATGTTTTTATATAATGTGACAGTGTCCCTTCTGAGTTATTCACAAGACCGGTAGATGACATTTTTTTTCACTTTAACATGACATACATAGGTCCTCACTATACTATACCAAAAAAAAATAAGTGATATAAGGTTAATACAAAATAAGTGATACAAATGTTAATATAAGGTTGATATAAGGTTATACAAATGTTAATATAAGGTTGATATAAGGTTAATACAATGTTAATATAAGGTTGATATAAGGCTGATATAAGGTTATACAATGTTAATATAAGGTTAATATAAGGTTAATATAAGGCTGATATAAGGCCAATACAAAATAACTGGTACAAATGTTAATATAAGGTTATGCAAAATAAGTGATATAAATTCAACGTATATGTGAATAAACAGGCTGAATGGTCATGTTATCAGAAAGTTCTCTCCTGGTGAAAGTTGCTGGTGCTTGATGTGTTTGATGTCCCATAAAGATTCCTTGGTTTCTTGCTACTGATCTCCTTCTCCCCCCTTGTTTCTGTTCTGGTCTTGGTCCCTGTAGTGACATTAATTGTGGCGGTGGCGGTGGTGATAGTGATAGCGACATTAATTGTGGTGGTGGCGGTGGCGGTGGTGGTGGTGGTGACATTAATTGTTGTGCTTGTCTTGGTCTTGGTCCTCTTCCTCGTCCTCTTCCTCTTCCTCTTCCTCTTCCTCGTCCTCTTCCTCTTCCTCGTGTTGGTGGTGGTCCTGGTAGTGATTGAAATGGTTGATAGTCTATATATTGACTTTGTGGTGGTAATTGATATCCAACATACGGCATTGGTTGTTGTGGTAGTGATTGATATCCAACATACGGCATTGGTTGTTGTGGTAGTGATTGATATCCAACATATGGCATTGGTTGTTGTGCTGGTGGTGGTAATTGATATCCAACATATGGCATTGGTTGTTGTGCTGGTGGTGGTAATTGATATCCAACATACGGCATTGGTTGTTGTGCTGGTGGTGGTGATTGATAGTCTATATATGGCATTGGTTGTTGTGCTGGTGGTGGTGGTCCTGGTGGTGGTGGTGGTGGTTGATGTTCCACATATGGATTTGATGGTAGTGGTGGTGATTGATGTTCCACATATGGATTTGATGCTGGTGGTGGTCCTGGTGGTGGTGGTGGTGATTGATGTTCCACATATGGATTTGATGCTGGTGGTAGTCCTGGTGGTGGTGGTGGTGATTGATGTTCCACACGTGGCATTAATTCTGGCCTTGGTTGTGGCGATGATTTTGATTTTAGCTTATAAATGGATGACTTGATGAAATTAGCAGGTTTGACAGAATTAACAGGATTAACAGATTTGACAAAATCAACAGGAATAGATTTACCAGATATGGCAATTCTAGCAGATCTAGCAAGATAGGCAGACTTAGCAAGGTTGGCAAGGTTACTGGCCAGAAGAATTTTATTATCCATAGGAAATTGATTAACCATGTCAGGATCAGAAAGCATGGCAAGTCTAACAGATTCAGAAAACACAACAGGTTTAAAAGCTACAATAGGTTTAAAGGTGGGGGGTTCATTAATTAAGTTGTCAAGCTTATCGGCAAAGTCGGATACACTGGTCGCACTTACACTTCTTACACTTCTCGGCATTGGATCCACGACTTCATTATTAGGCTTGACAATGGGAATGGGTCTGGGTGGTGACAGAGAAAAACTATTACTGAATTTTACTGACGTGGGTAATTCTGATAAGAACTCGACAGCATCTACAGAGAAAACAGAACCAGGTGGTCCCTTTTGATAAGGAGGCTTATCATTATAATCATCATCATGTTTTGCATAGAGATAAAGCGATCCCTCATTTGGTGATTCATCCGGTATTATCTTACGTCTACCCTTTTTTTTGACGACTCTAATTGTCTCTCTTATCTTTAAGAGATCGGAGATTCTATCTACAGCATATTGGTGGAATTCATCACTTGTTCTTTCTGTGAGAGCCCTACACACATAGTATTTCCTCGATCCATCGTCCTTCTCTACTACATCGATGAATCCGAAATTAATGGCAAGGCTAAACACGTACGTAGCATCTACTCCTATACGACGCAATGTTTGTATGACTTTGTTGTAGACAGTATCTTGGTCTGATTCTACAAAATGACTCCTGACGACTATATCTTGATCTTGTTCTTTGGAAAGACTCATAATGATTTTCTTTATTATCTTTGACAATTCTGAAAATTTGAAGGTTTTGTGATTACTCATAAACTATGTAATTATGGGGATATAATACAAAAAAAAACTAAAATCTGCACTATTAGCGTGGTGAAATTTTTTAATATTATATTCAATATTTTTAGAATGTGAATATAGTTATAATTTGTAATATCTTAATCAGGATATACAATAATCACTAGTTATCACATCATTTCCAGCTCTTGTAGTATCTGGTATTATGGAAAAATTCAGCAAAGAAGATTTGATTGGTGCCCTTGATCTGCTAATAGGAAGAACAGCAGGAAGATTTTTAGAAATCGCGAAAGTTGTCATGAAGGAAGTTGATCGGGATATCGTCGTTGAATCCAATTTGGATGAATTTCCAAAAGAGTTTGAAAAGGAGCACCAATCATTTACCACAAAAGAAGGTAACTATCTTTACGGTACCAATACAAAAGATAACTATTCACATTTGGGTATGACATTATTACATGATGTTATAAACAACGAATCATCCATCAATAAGATTATTCTTACTTGTATTAAAGAGTTGATGGAAAAACAAGGATTGACACTCACTGGTAATGTGATCACACATAAAACTGAGTAATTATGTTATCATAATTATATATATTTTTTTTTATGTATATTCCATGTCCACCAAAATGATAAAAAAATAACAATATTAAAGCTGTGGATATTGATAGTTATAATTAAACACAGGTGATGGTGATGGTATGGGTATGGGAGGTGTAGTTGTACCAGTCATACCAACAGGAAATACAGGCTGTGTGTTTGGTTGTTGATACAATTGTTGATTTACTGTAGGATACAATTGTGGGGACTGATTATAAAAAGGCTGTGCTATTTGATGTGCCGGCATTCCAATGTTATGAGGAATGACAATCTGATTATCAGCTTTATTTTGCTGTTTTTTTATCTTAATAGCAGTTTTACTCAGTGTACTAGTAAATCTTTTTACATTGCCAGTTTGCATATTCACACTACCTTTATTTAAACCATTAACTGGTTGGTCACGGAACTGATTTGGCTGTGTGATTTTCGTATATGAAGTTGCAGACATTCCATATCCAGACATGATTAACAAATTGTTTCTGATCCACTTAATATTTTAAATAACTTATAATTACTAATTCCATTAAGGCTTGATGCAAACTCATCACCATACACTATACGTTCTTGTAAAGAATCTGTTAATTTTGGCTGTAGTCTATAAAAATATTCATATAAGGATCTTTGTGTTAATGGCCTGTCTGGATTTAACACCGAGAAATAATGAGTGAGTATAATGATTAATGTTAGTATTATGATTATCATAACACTAATGATGACCAATAATCCTATTTCAATACCATCCATTTCTATAACAGTAAAGTTCGACAAACAACCACTACTAATAATAAAAAAATATAATATAATATGATATGATTATAAAGTGATAATTTATCATTAAATATATAAACTTGCTAAACTGCCTCTGGAACCGGAACCAGTTTAGAAGGAATACAGACAGATTTTCCCATGTTGGTGGCTTCTTGTTGTTGTTGAAGTTGCATATCACGAGCCTTGGCAACACCCTTAAAAACATGTCTAAGATTGCTACTCTCAATGACACTAATGAGTTGCTCATAATTCATTTCATCACCAATTTCTTCAGACTGAACATCAGGGTCTGTATCTTTTTTCATTCCTCCTTCTGGTTCATATTCGATAAGGAAGTTAAGAAGATAAGAGGCTCCAATATCGGAAAGAACACTACAAATGCCCTTAAACAATGTCATGAAGATCCGATCATATTCAGCCGGTTGTAATATGGATTTAACCATCGACAATGCTATAAGAATTTGTGATATACTTTCATCTCCGGTAGTATTACTGAACATACTAGCAAAATAATCAAGTGGCAATTGGAGGATAGACAAATCGATTCTGTTAACTATGGAACGCGGTGTGTTTTCTGCCTTTGAAATATCGTCAAGGAAATTCCATATTTTTAATACAGGTCCGAGTAAATACATTTTATCTACAATATTAATACCATAATCGGCCAGTTTTGAAATCGCACTAGCTGGTTCATTTCTGAGCCTGAGTAACCTCGATATATATTCATCTTTTGCATCGATACGTGCCATTGGTAATGAAACGTAAATGCCAGCCATAATATTTGACACAAATTCAAAATACGGCACATCGAGATGGTCTTGACATACATTATCATGAACAAGGCCAATTTCAATTTTGTTGATATATGCCTTATCATCACCCATGATAAGTAATTGCAATTTTGTCATTAAATCTCCAAGTATAAATGTATCCTGATCGTTCATATATAAAGCGGCAATAGCCATCATATCATCCTTGGGAATTTTAGACAAGCCGGATCTGTATATATGATTTTTTGTTTGATGCATAAGCATCTTATACACAGAGCCAGTTTTTGCAGGGAGGGCGATGCCGTTAAACATATTAATCGTCATTGTCTTCGATCTTGCCATATACTCAGTAACCTTTACCATACAACTAATGATATAACCAGCACTTGGTTTATAATCATCTGTATATGCATCTAACCATTTGAAATTATTTTCAGGCTCTCCGAGCAATCGAATAAAATTACGAATCTCCTTCTGATATCCCGTCTCTTTTGCCATTGTTGACATTCCAGAGGCAAGATAATATTTAATGAACTCTATTTTTTCGGTACCAACACGACGACGTAGATTTTCAAATTCTGTATATTTTGGTTCCATGGCAAGGATTACACTTATGGCTGTAGACTTTTCGATAAGACTATGGAACAACATTTGTGGTACTGTCTTAATTGATGTTTTATTTTCGCCGGATCGATTTGCAATAGCAGTAAATAATTCATATATACTATTAAGTTCTTTTATTAGGGCATTTTCGACCATACCTTCGGCTGCTGATATATATCTATCCCGTGGTAGAGTAAGACCAAGCGAAGGCACAAGTGACATACTTTTTCCGACCTTGCATAAATAGACATCATGGCCTTCTTTTCGTAATACATTGGCTTGTGAAATCGCAGTTACCTTGCCTTTTTGTATGGAATGTATAGTCAGTTGGCCTGCTGTTGACATTCCATTGTTTTTTGTAATATCTTCTCCTGCCTCTTGTAATATTCTATCTATTTCATCTGAAACACCAGAGGAAGTAGATATAATCGTCATTGGTTGTTCTTTAATAGGAGTTTTTATATTGACACGCTTGCCATCTGCAGTTTCATATTCTTGTGTATCTATTTTCCGAAGTGGTGTGTATATATGAGAATCCCTGAGTCTCATGGCAATTTTTTTTTCTTCCCTGGTAGTGGCTTCTTTAACTTCAAAACCGAGCTTTTCGACAAAATAGTTCATAATATTATTATGTTGTTGTCCTGTGATACATCCAGATTCGACATCATTATATACCGATTTCGATAGAGCCTGAATTGTAGCTAGTAGCATCGTTGAAATAAATGTCTTATCGGCAGTATACGAAAATAACACAACATCATCCCCACGGCCAATGGACTGATCAATAATTGGTTTCCTAGCTTGGTTAAGGCTTTCTTTTATTTTAAGACCCTTGATGGCATTGTCGTTATCTATCATTTCAACAATACCATAATTATCAACGGGATTGGCCATATGACTATTAATCCAATGTGTATTATTTTCTTTCCTGACATTTTCCATGTCTTTTTTTAATTCCGGGCTATCAGCTTTTTTTTCGATGGCTTCTGAGATACCTTCAAGATGGCCTCCGACTATAATGGACATGTTTCCGTCATTGCCCACTTCTGTTGTGCATATGTTAGTATGGGCATTTTGAAGACATGACGGAAGTTCTTTCGCTATTGCTTCAAATACACTATCCGCCGATCCTTCTATGTTGCAGTTTTTTATCAACTCACATATATCAATCTGTCCATCCGGGAGTATTTTTATATTATCTATATCAGTAGAGGTAAACGGTATATCAAGTTTAACCAGAGCTCGACTTATAGACTCCTGGATGTTCCTTCTTTTTAGTGCCATCTGATATGTATTCCCGATTACAAAAACCTGAACAGTTGGATTTTATTTGGAATCATATACAAAATCTTGTTGGTGATGATCTATTAAATGAAAAAAGTCCAGATGATGTTTCTTATATACTTATGTTAGATGAGATGAAAGATACAAGAGACGTCGTGGCAGCAATGTTCGAAACACATATACATACACGTACACTGTCTAACAATGGCTCGTATAAATATTTAGAAAAAAACATGCTGGGTGATTTTGAAATTGAAGGAATAAGTATCATGGCCAGCAAAAACTCCAGAACACGGGGTGGTCATGTGAAAACGTCTGCACATAACACTATATGTCTATCTGATCTTGAGGAATTCAGATCTGAGGTAATGGGTATATTCGACGAACAACTGATTGAGGCTATCAAATTGAAAATAGAAGAAAAAAAGACCCCAAAGTATTTTGTCACCACGGACCTTATTATCAATATAATAAAAAGTATAAAAATAGAAACATCACCATATAAAGCACTAGCCATAGCATATTACATACAAACAGGTAAACGATTCTGTTTAAAAAAAGAACATACCGATTATATGCATCTAGTATATATATCAGTGTGTATCCAGTTACTTAATAATCCTGCTACAATGAACAAGAATATTCCCAAGCCACTCTCGTTGATATATATTATAATGCGACAAAATGATGTTCCGAAATATGAAGAACTACGAACCTTTATAATGATGATGCCTATCATGACATCCATTCAAAAAATTAATGATATCTCAAATGGAATATTTACATCAACCATTTAAATGGTAATCATATCCTCAAACACCAAATATATGTCTACATGGTAACAATGGTTTGCATTGGAGATGTGGTATTTATAATATCAGGCAATGGTGTCGTGTTTGCCAAGGCCGACATATTTTCCAACTTAGTTAGTTCGGCTTTTTTTTTATTATACTCTTCTTGTTTATTGTCTATTATCATTTTTGCTTTAAGTTTCATGTCGGTATCGTATGAAAGGTTAAAGAGAATAATCCCATTGTTAAGGTCATTGATAATTTTATTGAGCTCATTCGTTTTCATGACAATAGGCAATGTCGATATATTATGTCCATTTGATATAGCATCAAATAACTGAATAAAGTATGATTTCCTGATGTGTACATCATAAAGACCAAGAAATGGATCCATATCGTTATATGATATTATAAGTTTATCTGACTATAACATTAGATTTTTTTATTTGTTGTTATCACAGATTCATTATCTAAAATAGACTGATAAATAATATATAAATTATTTTCTACTTTATATATCAGTTGAGTAATGGCCAGTTTGTTATAATGGCCAATGGTAAAGACTTCGGTGATTAATAATAAATTGTATCTATTTATTTCATTATTATACTTTTTTACCACTCTATTTCTGTTAATAATCTGCTCATGTAATAAATGTGGATGTTTATATTTATTTTTATTCCGATTGACAAGTGATGGTATATATGGAAACTTAAATGGTCTTATCATAGGCTGCTGTAGTAAATTGGAATTAATATCCATAATGCATAACTAAAAAATAAAAAATCCAATAAATCCCTATCCATATTTAATACCTGTCCGAAATGGTAGTCTTTGTAATAAAGTTTCACTTGTAGGCACAATGGTCGGTCGTCGAAATGTATCAATTTTATTATGATCTTCAAGTGCGGATGTTTGGTATGAAATGATATCATTTGTATGACTCTTGCCCATTGAAGGTATGAATGGCACCTCAGATTGTGACCTTTGAGGAGCAGAAATGGCATTTGGCATCCCACGGGGACATGTGGGCCGAGACTTATAAATGTCAAACTTGTCTTTTGTCATTCTCTGGGGGGTATTATAATTATGTGACATTTTTTCAGAATCCTGATATGTACATTGACAAGAATCCACAAATGAAGCTGTCATTTCTTTATTTATATTCTTACTATTAATCATAACATAAAGAATAATAAATATAATTGCTATAATTAATGTAAAAACAGAACATATTGTCATTGCTATACCTTCAGTCTCCATGATAAAGTGTAAATATATACCTGTCTATAATACTCAATTTAGATATAGACAATTTTTTATGTAAAATATAGTAAACACACTGGGATTATTAATATACTTGCTATAATTATTATAGAAACATTGGGATTATTAATACAATTGCTACAATTAATGTACAAACAGAACATATTATCATTGATATATCTATACTCTCCATGGTATATCTATACTCTCAATGATAAAATATAAATTATCCAAAATATAGTAAATACATTACAATCGTTAATATAATTGCTATAGTTGGTGTAAAAATATAAATTTATCCAAAATATAGTAAACACATCACAATCGTTAATATAATTGCTATAGTTAGTGTAAAAATATAAATTCATCCAAAATATACTAAACACGCCACAATCGTTAATATAATTGCTATAATTAGTGCAAAAAGATAACACATTGCCATTATTATAGTTTTAGTTTCCATGATAAAGTGTAAATAACACCGTCTATAATATTCGGTTTAGACATAGACAATTTTATGTAAAAATATAGTAAATACATTCAGATCATTAATAAATTATATGGAGTGTTATAAAAAATCAATATATGACACAGAAGCAATGCTTGAAAATGAAGAAGCATTGAAATTTGACTCTGTACTTTTACTACCCGATGTTATTCGTGAAAAAAAAACATTCAGAATTGAAGATCTGATATTTTCATCAAAAGATGGCATGTCCATGTCAAAGGGAAATAAAATAGAGATAGACAATGAAAAAAAAACAGCTACCATAATCAGTTCTTATACAGCATCGATTCATAGTACAAAATCAATGAGCAATGGCCGAGTGACTGGGTATTATATGTGTCAATTAACATCGCCAACAAATTTACTAGCAGATAATTGTTCTTGTCATATAAAGAACATCATTAGGTGTGTAGAGACACACACAGCTTATACATTCCCAGATAGCCTTAATTCACATGAAATTGCAACATGTGTGATCTTTGTACAAATGTATCTTGACTCTGAAAATGATCGTAATAACATTAATAGGGCAAACTTTGGAGCAGCAATATGGTATGAATCCATGTCTTCAATTACACCAATATCAATGGCACCAGTATCAATATTATGTGCTAAGGATATGATCGGAAAAATTGCTCTTATTGCATGTATGGGAAACCATACAGACATAGAATGTGCACCCTACATCCGTAAGGGGGCCATACTTAATTTTAGTGGTATCTTCACCCAGATATATGCAAACCACATCCAAAATATACGAAACGATAATCTATTAACGTCAAGGGCTATCGCTGCCAGCGTCACACAAAAAAATATCATAAAGTCTTACAAAGAATATGCACAACAACACGGCCTTTCGATTAAATATGCAGAGGTATTATTTCTTGCCGATATATTATCAATGATGTATGATAGCAAGATAGTCGGCAGTATGAAAACAAATGGACGACAAGCTTCTGGTGTTATTTTAAATGAATGTCTGACCACCAATTATATAAATAAGACGATTAGAATGTTAGAAACAAATTATAATATCTTTTCAATGTTTAAGGACAGGTATTTATTTGAAAATACAAGAAATTCGAAGGCATTTATTAATAAAGAGTCTGGAATATTTGAAGAAGCCGTAGAGACACAAAAGGCTAAACGCGCCCTTCTTGTCGAAAGTGTCAGTCGTATTCCTGCGTCTGGAGGTAGTGTTTATCAAGAAAGCGTGGATATAAAGTCCAGAGATTATTATGAAAAAATGGTCAAATGAGAGATTTATAATACATCGTCTATTTCGTTTTTTTTTAAAAAAATATATATATCTAAACGAGACCGATTGTAGTCTGTGAAAATATTAATTCAGGAATATCATTTAGGGGTTTATTGAGAAATGTCTTTTTTACATCTGGGCCAAACCCGCCAGTTACGGCAGTGGAACCAATAATACAAATAAGGAGAATGACAACTGTGACAACGATGATACTAATCGAAATTACCTTGAGCTGTTCTGAATTTGTTTTTGGCAATGTCATCCCCCCTCCTGGCAATCCAACAAACATATCTGAACTATTAGCAGGAGGTTCATATCGCATGCCGGATACATTAACACCCTCACCACTAATAGTACTATTAAGAGAATTAAGATTACCAGCAGCAAGCACACCAATGTTGGGTAGTTTATTATCCAACATGGCCTGTGTTTTAAACCCAAATTGTCGACATTGATTATCGAGCTGACAAGGATATGGCGATGCACTAGACAAACACGAAAAGAGGCCCTTATTGGACATATTTCTTAACATTTCAAGTTTGGTAGGGTTTATAAGTGAGTGGGTAAGTTGTGTATATTCCTTGTATGCTGTTTTGGCCTGGTTATATATATATTCTGGTATGACAATGATATTATTAACAAATCCCCTTTTAAATGATCCTGATGGGTCGTAAGTATTCCATGAATCTTGCCATTCGAATTTGTCCTGTTTAAGGAAGTCCATATCTAATAATTCAATAAGAATGTGTACAGTTTCACTAAAATATGAAGTTTCATTCTGAAAAAAAATAATAATATGCATAGGCCGGTCCATCTTATCATAACATTTAAATATCGGAATTAGCAAGATGTGTTCTTCGGATATTAACAATGCCAGAGACTATATCAATGGGGTTATACACCATTGGTCGTACAGTAAGATTCACAGCATTGCTATTAATTGCACTCGTTGTTAGGGATGCTCTTTGAACCGTCGGTGAAAATGGGAGAGGGCCATTCATAAAATTATATGAATTGATAATATCTAATTGGGGCTCTTTGTGAATATTGAGAACAGGAACAATATTATTGAATAGTTTATAATGGGGCGGATCTAAATTGAGAACCGAACCATCCATTTTTTTATAACTCGTAAATTACTCACCTCTCTATAATTAGTTACTTATTTTATAATGACCATATAAATGACAATAACAATATCGACCATTTTATACCAAAATCCTTATAATTATTTATAC
>JAODUM010173634.1:0-10216 GCA_025399915.1 Enypniastes eximia
TTCAGAGGGTGTTGTTCAGCGCAATCGTTTGTACTTAGATTAGCTAGTTCAGAGGGTGTTGTTCAGCGCAATCGTTTGTACTTAGATTAGCTAGTTCAGAGGGTGTTGTTCAGCGCAATCGTTTATATACAAGGCATAAAATTATTAAATGCACACAGCTGCGCTATGAAGTTAAAATCCCCACTTCCACATGACGCTGGAGAGGAAACCCTCGCTTCTAAGAAGATTGGAAATGAAACATAATTATTTTCAACAACCTCATGTTCCCAATCACGAAAATGCTTCGGACATTCACTACGCCAAAAGAAGAGGATGAACTTAATACGAAATTTAGGCCAAGCGGGGTATTATATGGTCTTTACATATTCATTTTCCTACAGATCACTTATTATATCCAAGCCCTACGACACGTTTTTCAAAGTGTGGGGGCTAAGGTTCTATGAGAATCTGCCTAAGTAATGCCCCCCACCATGGTTGGGGGGCGAAGAAAATTTAGCAATTTAGATCCTCTAAAATGGCTATTTCGGTCATACTTAGCAAAAATGTGGGGGGGCTATAGCCCCCCCCGGTGTCGTAGGGCCTGATATCTCAAGATATTCGGTAATATGAGGGACGCAAAACGGACAAAAATGGCGGTGTAATAATGTAGCCACTATGAACTAGAATGCCTGTTGCTTCATGGATTGTACAGCTATTATTATTATTTATTTATTATATTAATAGCATGCACGCACAAGTTTTACGGAATAGAGAATATACAGTGTCCCATTAATTAACATCAATGTGCTGTGTACGATATTGGAATTCTTTCAGACTGTTTCGCCCTATCTCAGGGCTCGTCAGCATGCCTAGGACCTCACCGAAATCATATTGAATATGTAGCCAGTGAGGCCCGACATGGACAGTCAATACTGCCGCTCCAGAATCTGGGTACTGTCGGCTGGAGTCAGGCCGAGTCCAGGAAGGAAAAGAATGTAACAGAGAAGTTTAAACGAGACGATATCACTTAGGAGTATGTCATCTGCACACAACAGGAGTAGTATTGGAATGTATTATATTTTAAGTGGTTGGCCTCATTAATTTCAAGGGTTATACCCTGTCTATTATTTCCAGGAGGGGCCACGCACTAGACGCTTCGGCGCTCCACTGCACCTTATGATGATTCATATTTCGAGTTACTTCCAGAAACATGAGATTGAAGCCACAAGTAACAACGACTTAGCTATAACCTATGAAGTTATCGAACACGCAAGATCCAAGATATAGATTACAAGTTTATTGCCTTAACTACTAGGCCACCATCCAGTAATATGTTTTCATAAATATTGCCATTAGATATATAGATTGTTATGGGTGAGGTTTTCAATAGACATGGATTATGGAGATAACTATTATCGATAAATACACAAGTGATGTGGGTACAGGATCTTGTTCCTCAGGATATCAATCATCAGATCATTCTTGATATGGATAAACTTATGGCTCTTTGACCCAGGTACTGTCAGCAGAGCCTACTGAGCCCGGGGGGGGGGGACTTAAGTTTTACAGACATATGGCTCCTTGACCCAGGTACTGTCAGCAGAGCCTACTGAGCCCGGAGACAATTTTGCTTTATAACTGGCTCGTCACACCTTGACCAATTGAAAAGGGTTGAGAAATGGGATTTACAACACACACGCATGATGATGAAATATAAAAAATAGTAAAAGCATGTTTATACTTGAATTAATAGATGTGGTAGAATACTTAAATAATCAAAGGCAAAATTTAAGGTATGTAGTATATATATATAGTTTTGGCTAATTTATAATTCTCATTTTAGAACACACGATAAGCTAAAAGGCTACAACCAATACCTAACTATACATAGCACCAAACCTATCATATTTCTTAGTCAATCAAGTATGTGTACAGTAGATATTATCAAGTATGTGTACAGTAGATATTATCAAGTATGTGTACAATCAAGTATGTGTACAGTAGATAAAATATTAGCAGATAAAACTTTGAGTTTTATCAGTAGAACTGAAGAATTTCTATATGTATAAGCAGACCAATTATTATGCACATAAGGATACAACATGTGGATTAGAAAACAAGTAGAGTCGATATACACAGTGACCGCAACACCATGTCACCTCATCATGTCTGTCTGCCCACATAAACACACACATTATACATTGCAAGGAAAATTGTTCGAAGACTCAAGCTACCTGTATACAAGTAGCAGGGGAAAAGCACAGACAAAATTTGTAATAAGCAGGCAGATAGAAGATACAGAAAACTGCAAAAATTATAAGAAAAGTATAAGAATGAGGTGGAGAAGCACATATAAATTTGTTAGTTAGAAAGCAGATATACACATACAGTATATATATATAAAAGTACAATAATGAGCATACTAAAAGCACGGAAAAAATGCTTAGTAACAAATCAGATACTCTCTATTTCACAAAAGAAGTAAACAAGATCATATTCCCTTAAAACAGCTGGAGGTTGTCATAATATTAAGAGAACAAAAGGTACAATTTCTTGGAGTCCTTCTGGATGAACATTTATCCTGGGAAAGTCATTTAAATATGATTGAAAATAAAATAGCAAAATCTAGGGATTCTGTATAGAGCTATAGACCATTCTTAAATAAAAAATGCTTAAAAACCCTCTATTTCTCATTTGTTCATAGCTGCATTAACCATGCCAATATTTCTTGGCAGTACCAACAAAATTAAATTAAAAAAGGCGTTCCAGAAACAAAAACATGCTAGTAGAATAATATACTTCAAAGATAGAATAACGCATTCGAGACCACCTTTAAAGCAGTTCAAAGCACTTAATGTATACCTAACTAATATATATATAACATATTGTTGTTCATGTTTAAGGTTAAACACAGGTTAGTACCAAATATCTTTCAAGATGATTTCTCCATTATACTGAATACAAATAACACAAGAAGCTCTTTCAAAAACTTTAAAACACCAAAGTATGTTTCTAAAACAACGAATAATTGTATCTCTTACCGGGGACCTTATGTATGGAACAATGTTCTCTGTGATGAAGGAAAATCTGTCAACATTGCCTCTTTTTAAAAAGTATTTGAAAAATAGAATCCTCAACTTTGCTTATGAAATGGATTACTTCTAAATCTTCTGAAGTTTATACTAATGCATAAGACAAATAATAATCAAAGGCGAAAGAACATTATAACTAAAAAAAAAAGATACAAAATACAGAAAACTGCAAAAACTTATTGCAAAAACTTATTGTTATTATTATGAAGACACAGTGGAATTGCTTTAAATTTCTGAGTGAG
The DNA here is from genome assembly GCA_025399915.1 of Enypniastes eximia. Taxonomy (NCBI): domain Eukaryota; kingdom Metazoa; phylum Echinodermata; class Holothuroidea; order Elasipodida; family Pelagothuriidae; genus Enypniastes; species Enypniastes eximia. The sequence goes on from JAODUM010173634.1 coordinate 3,314, forward strand.
AAGTTGATCCGGATGACAAGAAATATAACATATATTATAACCAAATGTAGTTTATAAATTTGTTTTAGATTTAAAAATCATTAACTTTTCTAACTTGAGATAATTTACTGAATTAAAAACCACAAAATCATTCAAGAAATGTCGATTTGCAAATTTTGAAAACACTACATTGTACTTTATATAAAATGCATCTTTAAGGTGAAATGTAAGTTATCATCATCATCATCATCATCGTTTAACGTCCCTTTTTCCATGCTAGCATGGGTTGGACGAAGTTAAAAGTATATATACGGAATAACTGCTGTGCAGCATATTAAGTTTAGCGGAAATCTAAACGCCTGTTTTTAATAGCAAACCTATCAATTACTGCCATAGTGTCTGGGATAAATTCTTTGTGTACATGCAACAGGGCTAAACCATTTAATCTGTCAGCTCCCATTGTGCTACGATTATAATTCTTTAGCCGTCGCATGGCTGAAAATGACCTTTCACATTCACATGATGTAACAGGCAAAGTGGCAAGTATACGTAAGGCAACAGTGATATTGTCAAAACCTAAAAAGGGAACGGACTTAAGTGTGTCAGAAATATTATCTGGATAATTGCTCGTAATGGTTTCCCAATACTTATGCCAAAGATCGAGTTCTGCATCTAAAGCCAGAGGGTTAGGTATATCTTCATCATAAAATCTTGCAAAACTGATAAACTTGGACTTCCAACCAAATGTGCCATGCTTCCTAATCAAAGACATCATTTTGGAAGGAATTATCGACAGACCTTGGTACGATGTAACTGTGTCAGAATCAAAACGTACTTTCAATTCTGCATTTAAATGATCCAGCATAGGAATAGTAATTGTACGTTTAAAGTAGCTCGATATGTTTTCAGCAGGGACATTTGAACGATGAGTCTGTCGACCACACGTCCTAGGTTTTGCTGGTACAACCTGAATTTCCTGAGCTAGATCAGCTGCTTTTTTGTACCACATGTCATGATATACGTCAACTGAGTTTCGTGTAGCCATAGCAGCACTTTTTAGAGAGTCGATAAGGTGAAGACCATCAAAAATATCATTGGATTTAGACTGTAGGAGCCGGGTGACAGGAAGTGTAATGTCAAAAATTGATCTGGTAATTACCATAGATGTAATGAAATCAAATGCAGTAATAAGTTTATGAAAGGACAGTGCCTTAGAAGAAGTGTCCAGATTGCACTTCCTCTCTAAATACATTTCTTCCAAAGTGAAGACAATGGGGACAAAAAGCTCCTGGAACGTATCCATTCCTTCAACACGCTCCACCCATCTTGTGCGACAAACGTCTTTCAGTTTTTTTTTCAAAGAATCTGGTGAATAGGTTTCTATATTTTTTTCAAGCATGGCCTGTCTTACTTGAGAGAAATTAAAAAAATAGGACAACTCCTTAATATTATCCAATGTATTTCTAACACACTGAATAGAACAGGAACCACAAATGCTAAGGTTGAGCCTGTGGCTATGGCAGTGGGTATAAATAGCTTTCCTGTTTAATCTTAAAATATGTGCTGATAGGCCATTGATTCTGCCTGAGACAGCACCAGCTCCATCATAGCCTTGACCTCTACAATTTTTAATATCTAAAGACAGGTCATCACTAAGAGCTTTTAATAACAGAGAAGCAAGACCTGCACCCGATAAACCTTCTTTACAGTGAAGAAACCTGATAAAATCTTCTTTGATATCACAATTACTATCAACATAGCGCAAAACTAAGGACATTTGTTCCTTATTAGAACAGTCAGATGCTTCATCTGCAAGGATTGAAAAATATTTATTTTTTTTAACTTCAGAAATTATTTTTTCAGTAATTATCTCAGAACAACAATTAATAATTTCATTCTGTGCAGATTTAGAAATATAGGAAGCATTTTTACTGCAATTACTTAAGTGCTCCTTCAAATTATTATCTCCTCCACGCACCCTGTAATTTAGCAGTTCAACAAAATTACCAACACCACCTGATGAATATTGTCCTACTACAGGGTGATACTTAGCATCGTCTCTGTGACCACGAAGAGGAATACACAAGTGACCACATAACATCACAGTATCCACAATAGGAACCAGCATCTTCCGGTTCTCAGATACCTGTTTCCTAAAGTTGCAATCAATTGTAACCTCAATTGGCTGAGTCTTTCCAGACATACGATTGATGAAAGAATTAAATATTATGGATGTTTCACTGTGCAGACCAGTTCGTGAAGATTCATGTTCCGAAAAATATGCTTTTGCAGCTGGCCAGTGACAGAAGGGTTCACAGTACAATCTTTTTAACTTGTAGTTTTTCCTAACTACTTTGTCTCCAAATAAAATGCATGGCAAACAAAAAGCACCATCTAATGTTGGGGAATAATGTAGCCATGCATAACTACTTATCCATTCCAGCCTAAAAGACCTGCTATTATTTTTAGGAAAAACATATGACTTGTCAGGCACAAATACATTTTTTATTAATTTATTTATACCAGCATTATCTAACTGTTTAACTCTAACCTTATATGAAGCAACATCATAATCATTCACATAATTCTTATCAACTGTTGGTGGAAGAGGAATAGGTGCATCTACCTCCCTTGTATGAGCTCTTAATTTATCTAATATCATATCAGTAGAACTTGGCTCATCAATACATCCAACCTCCTGCTTAACACCAGACAAAGGTACTTGAGTTTCTTTAAAAGATGCATTAGCAGGTAAAAAGTTAAACTGCTTCAAGAACTTTGATTTGCTGAAAGTTGACTTAGCAGACAACGTACTGTTATTATTAGAACATGGAAGAAACTCTAACTTTGTTTGCATTTTAACGTGGGTATAAGCCCGTTTTGATTGAAAAGTATCACTCAAATCAGATTTACGTTTACGTAACAACTTAAATATGACAGGAACGAAGTGATTAGGTGCAAAATTTGTGGATGATGGAAGTAATCCTTCATAACAAAATGAAATATGCACATTAAAGCCAGAAGATACTAGAAGTCGTGGTTTGATAACTTGGTTAAACAGCAATTTAGCCTTTTTACAGCCATAATCAGGATAATGACATATTATACTCCTGTTGGTGACAGATGACAGAGCAAGCATGACCAGAAAAGAAGAATATTTCTTATCTTCACAATTCCTAATTGCTTCTTCCTTTACTAAATCTTCCTGCTTTTTATCTGTGTTGAAAGCTGCATTGGATACAGAATAAGCAAGCATATCGTCAAGACACTTAAAAGAATTACATTGACTCTCAAAGATAAAAGAAAAGCAAGGATGCTTACAGTAGAAGCTGGGATTCAAGAACAGCTCTATCGATGCCAAAAGACGTAGGTCATCAACAACAGAGTTGTCTCCGTGTAAGCATAGGGCCATTGAACTGTATAAACAGTTACCATTAAGGTGAGATCTATAAATAAATAAATAAATACACTGGATAAATCCTTAGATTTTATTTTATTATTGAAACATATTTTACATGGCTAGCCTCACAAATTTTGAGGGATATACCCTGTCTATTATTTCCAGGAGGATCCATGCACTAGCCGCTTTGGCGCTCCACTGCGCCTCCATCATACTACTTGTGGTGATTCCCATATTCCATGTTACTTCTCAGTAACATGATATATGAAGCCACAAGTAACAACAACTTCGCGATAACCTATGAAAATTAGCAGTGAGATGTCACCTCACCACCAATGCAATATCCTCGTGGGGGACTCAAACCCGTGGCGTAACCATGATCATAAAATAATAATAGACAATATTTAAAGTGGCTAGCCCAGAAAATCTCAAAGACCTATAGTCGGTGGATTATTTCCACGTGGGCACTGGCCTTTCTCAGTCAGTACAGTGGACTCCACCGACTATAGGAGGTCTTTGTGATTTTCTGGGCTAGCCACTTTAAATATTGTCTATTATTTTATTATTATTATTATTATTATTATTATTATTATTATTATTAGTGATTATCATAGCATTACAAGTCGGTCGCCTTAACCACTCGGTCACGGCTCCATGAGCAGCATCATCATGCTCATCACTGTGACATCACCACCACAGCTAGTAGCTACCTACAAAAAGTTCTTATTTATTTGGACTCGCTTAGCTTAACATGCAAGTATATTAAAGACTAAACAATATTGAGTTAGCAAGCACTATGTATATAATTACTTTGAAACAACATAGCTAGAGAACAATAACATTATTATTACAAAAATATGTAGCAGGAATGTTAATGACATAATAATAAGTTGTCAAGACGCATGTATGTAGCCATAGTAACAAATTCTACATTTGTTAAATGGAAATATATTAGAAACTAAGAAAGAACTTACTTCATGGCAACTGGGTATCTTTCTTTGCTCTCTTTCAAACATGCTGGCAAGTAAAACTCTGCAGTGTTGTGCCTTGATACTGTTTTCCCAACAAGTTGCTCAAGCTCATCCGAAGACAAAAACGGCGAAGACTTAATCTTTACGGACAGAACGTTAAAAATATCTTGTAAATCAATTATATTCTCCTTCTTAAAATTACTCAAAACTCGTTCCCTCATGCTTTTGCAAGCCATGTTAGAAACGAAAAGAACTCCGTCCCGGTGGCATCGACTTATAAACCCTATAATAGTACCATACGTGCCACACACTAAAAAACAATTTCGTTTTCCGTAAGAAAGCACAACCCAGTCGAACCTGTCAAAGTAAATATTTATGGATATTACATCATGTTTATCCAATCCAAAGCTCGTTTACGACGGCGTTGCCGGAAAGCGATAGTCGACCAAGTGCACATTATAATGGGCTACAGTTGTTCGTATTCCGTAAGGAACGGTCAACCCGGTCACTCGACAGGGTTGACCCACTATTACGGCCCCGAAATGTGCTCATCGATGTTATATGTGGGAAGTTTAGAGCAGCGAAAATATCGGCCATGCCGTAACATAGGTTCAACCCTGTCAAATCACCCGTGGTGGAGGTTATACTCGGGCATTTCACCCGTGGTGGAGGTTATATGTTTATTAGCGCTCCATTGCGGCATTTTATTGATTTGTGAAGAATCCAGTTCCAATCGGGTTAATCGCTGTGGATTTGGATTTTGATGGATATTTCTCCTATGTCGCGTGCCAGGGTTGACCTAGTTTAAATCCGCGCCTGCTCACCTACTTCAATAAACATTTCTCTTTGTTTTTCATTAAATAAATAGCAGCTGTATGCTTTAAGGTCATTAGTTGTGGAGTCAGAGCTAAATTCCAAAATTTTATAAGGGCGCAAAGAGAATCGCGCCACGGCCGAAGAGTCTGTAAAACAGGCTAGCAAAGCCCCCACAATAAAATTATGATTTTCTGAGGATAGAATTCTACAACGATTTACTACGCATGTGCGGTCTAATAGACCCCGGGTTTGTCATGCGCTATATATAACGCGCATAGGTTCGCCGAAACTGAATCGGAACACTTACCGTAACGTGTATGACTCCACTACTACCCGTGTTTAAAACCAACTCCAACTCCATTCCCAGGCTATAGGTTTTACGTAACAGTGTTCTCAAGTGTTTTAAGATCGTTTAGATGACGACCATCGGACGATCTAAAACATCGTATTACTATCGTTTCATGTAGTTAGATCACCAATCAGACTGTCTAAACAGTGTTTTACGAACGTTTTACGTAGCTAGATGATCGTTCATATGGTTTAAAACAGCGTTTCACGTAGTTAGATGAACGTTCGTACTCTGCGCCAATGTTAACTTGCCAAATATTTTCAACTAAAATTTAAACTCAATCTTTCAACAAAAAACGGTAGTAGCTAAAAATGCTTGGAAATATGCCATGCCATATGTATCAATTTTCATTTAGTTTCAGCAAGTTTAACGTTTTTGCTCAAATTACCGTTTTTAGGCTGGGAATGTGAAAAATGCACCTCTAATCGGATTCCACCATCCAATTATTTCCACGTGTACTAAATTTCCCGGAAATGTTTTAGAAACGCTTTAGAAACGTTCAAGTAAAATACGCTTTTACTTAAACATATCTAAATGTTTTAGAAACGCTTTAGAAACGTTCCAGTAAAAAACGCTTTTACTTAAACATATCTAAAACGCTTCTAAAACGTTTCGTCCGAAACGTTTCCGATACAACCATTAAGAAACCATTGGCAAACGTTTCTAAAGCGTTTTGTGCCTGCTGGGCTCTAATACCCTTTTCAAACATCAATAACATATCAATACCAGTTAAAAATTCTAATTTCTGTTTAGTAAGCTTTAAACACGCAATCCAAGCTAAACCTGGAGCTGTATAAAAATGAGCTGGATCTAATTTATAATGCTCTAAAAAAGTATCTCTAAATGTTTCAAACACATCAGCTAACAACAATACATCAGTTTTAGGTAGAGGTCATGATAATCACCCATTGTTTTGATTTTTAATATTTTCCTTTTTTGTTGTTGCATGTTTATATTCTTCAACACTAATCCCACACGAATTCAAGATACTATAAAATTTATCTATAGATGGGAGTTGGGTTTCTAGAAATTTGATAATACTGTCCATATATTAATAACAATAAACTCCTTTTCTCCTTAATAACCTAAAAATTTCATCTATTAATTCCTCTTTATTTAATCCAATCCATCTTTTAGATGATAAATAAAAATCATCAATATTATCACAAATATATTTTTTCATATTTTTACATTGATTATCAGATAAGTTTTTAGATAATTCATCAAGACTAGAAGGCATAAATCTAAAACTATCAAGAAATCTTAATTCTATCTTTTTTGTTATTTCTTTTTCTATTCTATTATCGTTTTCATCTTTTACTATTTTTTTGTTTGGTAATTTGATTGTTTTTTTTCATTGAAACTGATGTATTTTCTTTATTTTCTGC
>JAODUM010174743.1:0-10186 GCA_025399915.1 Enypniastes eximia
GAAGACATCATCCGTGTCCTACCAAAGGACATCACTGACTCACGATACACGGTAGCTGTCCCATCAAACTGCCCACCTAGGTTAATAGAAATATATACAATTACCCATGATGAATATAAAATAGGCACAAAAACACATGCCTATTCATCATCATATATACACTTAAATACGGATAACGTGATTCCGTAACAATAATAAACAACCTAGAAATTGATGTACATCACATAATATTCTTGGCAACAATATGGACGCATAAAAGTCTTTGACTTCTGACCCTGTGCACGTACCAACCGGGTGACATGGCAAGCCACGCCATGTGTCTGGAAAATAAGATGGGGCACGAGAATACGTGAAATTGCGTGAGAGGGTCCTGAGGCTGGGTGAATTGACACCCACTACTTCGACCAATAGTCCAGTGTGGCCTCCACACCGACAACAGGGTGGCCGATCAATTGTCTTTGTAACCCTATTTATCATAGATTCCCTCTCTATTACCAGTAACATTGCACGGTGTCACAAAATACTATTTACAGTCTACAACCATCTCCATCTACACACATACATGTAGACTATCTCTGTATAGCCCTCATAATATTACAACAGACCCAAGTCTACTCTTACACTGTAATTGAATTGATACGATCGATACAGCCTACATCTGTATCTCAGCGAAATGTACACAACAGGTGTACAATCATATAAGTCTTTGTTCTAACGTTAGAAATAACATGGTGACCATATTATCACTGAGCACTGCGAACCGCAGCCCTAATAAATACATTCTACCTTCTCAGTTACTGAGACGTCCTAGTCCCAGAATATCTTAAATAATCACTTTATACTCGTCATATTGATTGATACTGTAATTATACAGATTACAGGATTATATAAATTTACAAGATCATTTCGAATAATTTATCAACCATTTGCGCGAACACTGGTACCTATGCTAAGTCAACGCAGACCATGTGCTCAATAGTTGACAGGTTATGAAACTCACCGAAAGTCTTCAGAGAACACAATTATCATCGTCTTTGAACGGATATATAAATATCGGAATTATTCCATCATCAAATTGTCAGAGTAAATAATACTGTATTAGACTAGATAGTAGATAGATAATAGTTAGACTCCATTATATAAATAGTTTGGAGAACACTCCTAGAGAAACATACTCTCTTCGTTGAAATCAAAACATGCACTCCTTCTAGACCCTATGATATAACGTATCATACACTGAACTCCGTACTCAGTGTTTGCTGTCACTTTCTGTCTACGATGCAGAATTGATCTTCACCGGCGCTGTAATATCTGACATCATATTTATCAAAAATACTCTAAGCAATGCAATAACTACAACTAACACAATAATTCAATACATAATTGAACCATAATATCATAAAAACAGTTAACTCTGCAATTGTACTGGACAGTACTGCCATTGATTGATATTTTGCTAATAAACCTGTGCTCTACATATGGAAGAATATCAATTTCACTGAGTAATCAGGATATCCAGCAAGACACTTGGAAATTTCTTCTCGAGAACAAAGAGATTGAGATATTTGCTCCAATAATGCTGATGACAGTAAAAATCAAAGTAGCACCAATATTTACATTTAATGAATATGTATACATTTCACCTGCTACCACTTGGCGCGAATTGAGGGCGTATTTGACTTCTCTACAAATTTCCCCGCATTTCCTGTCATCGTCCCGACTGACGTGGAAATAACAATAATAAAACATGAAGTCAAATTTGAACATAATTCAACTGTACAAGTGTTGTAACCTAACACATACCATTTGACACAATTAATGGTAATAACCTAGAATTGTAACGCGACACGACACACTGAATGACGTTATAAATAACACATTATATCATACACACTTGATGGTATTAACCTACCCATCATGTAGTAACTAACTGCAAAAAAAACTAAACATGATAGTCTATGATACGCAGGTCATGAACGAATGGGTTTTGTAGCCATTTTAACACATTAGGTTATATGGGCCACCAAAAAATGTTTGATACTACCAGCTAGAGCCACTGGAATAAAATCATATCACTCTGTACTCTAACTCCCGACTTACTATCACTATTGGTCATAACGCTGGTGGTTTTAGGACCGTCACTAACTCTAACCTGTATCTAAAACAGAGCGAGGGAGGTGTGCCACATTTGAATGAGTCCCCAAGTTTAATCGAGATGATCGTCTAACAGCTACCTCCTGATCATCAACATTATCAACATCATCCTCCTGGTTCTGGAACATCCAGCATGGCATTAAAAATGGATCCTCTGTTGCGTTGATATCATCCTCGTCATCGTTATTGTCATCAAATGCTGTAATAGGTATATCCTCTCCATCTGCTGGTTCTATTTGACTATCGTCCAGAATTGCCAGTCTGTCATCATCTCGAGGATCTAACGTCAAAAGTCGTCTATTCACTGTATGTGTGGCGCCTCCGAGATGTGGACGTATTGTGCACACATCGCCTTCCGTGTTGACACGTACTACGATGAATGGCTCACGATTGAACTTGTCCGCTAATTTGTGCCTACCATCGAATGCACACTTCTTGATTAAGACCTTATCACCCACCTCAAATGGTGCACTCATATGTAGTCGATCATGTCTATTCTTCTGAGCTTGTAAAGCTGCCTCCATCCTGTCTCTGGCTACTACATGAATTTCCTTCATGGTCTGAGCTTGGGCCTCTATGAAGTCGTCTTTCCACTCCAGTTCTGTATTCGATAAGAGTTGGTCCAAGGGTGTGTGTGGCTCTCGACCATATAATAATCTAAATGGGGAAAATCCAGTGACGCTGTGGGGAGTGGAGTTATATAAGAAAACCAGATGGGCGATCATATCTGGCCACTTGTGACGCTTAGCTGGTTCGAGGGATCTGATCATCTGACACAGGGTTCGGTTGAAACGTTCTGTCTGTCCGTTGCCTTGAGGATGATATGGTGTGGTGTGTGACTTCTTTATCCCATACAGTTTGCACAGTTCCTGGATCAATGTACTCTCAAAGTTTCTACCTTGGTCTGAATGTATGCGCAACGGTGCACCATAATGAACAAACCAATTATCACGAAGTACTCGGCCAACCACAGCTGCTGTTTGATTACGGCATGGGACCGCTTGTGCATACTTGGTGAATGCGTCGGTGATAACGAGTACGTCTTCAAATCCACCTTTCCCCCGATCCAACTTCAGGAAGTCTATGGCCACCAGCTCTTGAGGCCTTAATGCGGATAGATGCCTCCTTGGGGTGCGTATACTCGGGGACGGGTCTTTAGTAACGGTACAGGTGAAACAATTCTGAATATGTGTCTGCACGTCTTTACTTAGCCCCGGCCAAAAACATCGCATTTGCAGGATGCTGAAAGTCCTGTTGACGCCCTGGTGTCCCCATTCATCGTGTGCCATCTCCATTAATTTAGAGCGCAATGCGTGTGGTACTAGTAGTTGTTTACTCTTGGCTGCATACTTGCTGGTAACTTCACGATATAACACTCCACAGTGTTCAACGATCTTAGGAAATTCCCGCATCCAACTCTTCACTTCTGGTGTGCATTGCGGGATTCCATCTCCCCGTTTCCATGCCGACGCCCAACATCCCCATACGATAGATAATGCTCCGTCTTCCTTCTGCATTTTAGTCAACTGGTCATGTGTATACGATGGGAAGATGGAATGACATACTTCAGTATTTGGCGGTTCAATAGCAGTCTTCCCTGCAATCTCAATCGGCATAACACTGCAACTGATTTCTCGTACCATGAATTTTACATTATCTGGACATCGACTTAATGCATCGGCGCATTTATTCTGCTTGCCCGGCTTATATTGTATATCCAAGTTAAAGGATGCCAGCTGGGCTACCCATCTCTGTTCGGTGGCTCCTAATTTCGCTGATTGTAGATACGTCAACGGGTTGTTGTCAGTGTACACAACACAATTCGCTCCTAGTAGATATTGTCGAAATTTCTCAGTTGCTGCCCACTTTAAGGCTAGAAGCTCTATCTTGAAGCTTGACAAGTCATCATAATTTGCTTCCGATCCACGAAGTCCTCGACTGGCATATGCGATCGGGTGTAGTTTTCCATCGTCATCTGCTTGAAGAAGGCACGCCCCAAGACCTTTCAGTGATGCATCCACCTCCAGAACAAAGTCTCTGTTGAAGTCTGGATATGCCAACAATGGAGTAGATGTCAATAGTGTCTTGAGCGAACAAAAGGCCTCATCTGCGTCAGCAGTCCACTTCCAGTCCTTCGGTGTCACTTTCTTCCCCGCTTTTCCTCGTTTAGTCTGTCCGATCAGAGCATGAAGGGGTGCCGCAATCTTTGCAAAATTTGGAATGAACCGTCTGTAATACGATGCTAAGCCCAGGAAGGAACTCATCTCTGATGCGGATAGGGGAATCGACCAATTCCTGATACGATCTACCTTTTCGGGATCCACCGAGACTCCTTCTGCATTAACCACATGTCCGAGGTGGCTCACCTCTTGCTGAAACAGCTGGCATTTTGCCCCCTTCAACTTCAGTCCATTCCGTGTTAGGCGCTGGAACACTTCGTTCAATCTATCCAGGTGTTCGTCAAACGTTGCAGAAAATACTAAGATGTCATCTAAGTACAGGATTAACTTAGTCAGGTTCATATCCCCGAAGATGAATTCCATAATTCTCTGGAACGTGCTCGGACTGTTGCATAGTCCCTGGGGCATCCTATTGAATTCGTATAAGCCCCACGGAACACGAAATGCCGTCTTCGCTACAGATTCTGGACTCATGGACACCTGAAAATAACCGTGGGACAAGTCTAATGATGAAAAGAACTTGGCGCCGCCGAGTGCTTCAAGGGTCTCGTCGATTCGGGGTAAGGGGAAGGAGTCCTTGATGGTGACCGCATTTAGTAGCCGGTAATCAATGCACAGTCGTAGCGCACCCGACTTCTTCTTAACCAAGACCACTGGACTGGCGTATGGACTGGCTGACCGTTGGATTATTTTCTTCTCTAGGAGGTCTTGAAGAAGGTCCTTTACTTCCGACATCTGGTGGGGAGGAATTCTGCGATAAGGTAACCTAATGGGGGAGTCATCATTTACAATAATCTTGTGAGGAATGCGGCTACAGCATCCAAGATCTAATTCTCCTCTGGAAAACGCTTTCAGGTTATTGCGCAAGAGTGTGGCAATCTTCACAGCGTCCCCTCCATCTAGACCTAGTAAACTAATTCCTGGTGGTAATTCCATGGTGGTCCCATCAGGAAAAGTGAAGCTTTCTACTCCCTTTATCTTGTCGGGTGGTTCTTTCTGGTGGTTCGAGGTGGGGCATTCTGTGGTATCCACCAGTACTTCCTGTACTTCCACCTCCAGAGTATCGTCTTCCATCATCATCAGAATTTCATTCCTACCTTGGACTTCAACGGCGACTGCCAGTTGACTGGATGCTTGTAGACTTACAATTTTGTTACTTCTATTGGCTACCATTATCGTTACTGTTGACTTTGATGCATCAACGCAGCCCTCCATTATGTCCAACTGTGTCTCGTCTAGGTTTGATAGCAGCCATGTATTGACGTCAGAATTTACCGGCAGGATTACGTCTATGCTCCTCATCATTCGAGGGGGAATCACTTCCTTCTTTGGTCCCGTGACCACAATTCCTGTCGCGGCAGATTTTCCAGGAGGGAGCTTCAATTTGATTGGAATCACTGTATGGTCCAGTACAATCGTAAATGCCTCACCGTTGTCTGGAGCATCTAATGAGGCAAGCTTCCTCAGGGCGTTACATCCTAACAGGATTGGAAATTCTTTCTTTCTACCTTCCACCAGGATATTGTCAGTGACCAGGAACCCAACCTCTACAGTCCTCCCTTGAACTCTAATCGGAGCCGCTACATAGCCTTCAATAGGGATTTTGCTTCCACTCGCACCTTTAATCTGCAGAGAACAGTCTAGCGACCCTAGTGGTCCTAGCTGCGATTCCAACCTGGAATGAAATATCGCTGACGGGATTAATGAGGCCTCTGCCCCCGTGTCCATTACGCAGCCTAGCTTAACTCCAGCTATCTCTATCACGGCTGTGGGACTAGATGCTACCACATCTTCTAATATGCTGGATACCTCCAGCTCTTCCGTCTCCTCTACGTCGATATTTCCTAGGTGTTCTCTGCAGACTTCAGTTTCTTGGATGTTGAAGGATGGGGCTTCCGGGTCTAAGTCACTAACTATGGGCAATTTTCTTGGTTGATCCTCGTACTCTGCTGTATGGCCCTCAACAGCAGAGGTTGCTAGTTTCCCTGATGATCGGCTGCTGGGGTGACTTGCTCTGCGGACTGTCCGAACCGTGGCGGAGCTTCTGAAAACTGGTAAGGGTGGTTCTGGATGCCGTCCGGACATTGTGGAAAGATGTGGCCCGGCTTGTTACAGTTGTAACATACAACATCCGTCCGGTCGAACCTCGCGGGTGGTCCATCTCGTGGGGCATACCTTGGGCGTCCAGCATATCGTGGTTTTCCCCGGGTGTTTCGTGACTTCCCTTGCCACTCTAGCCGCTTCACCTTAGCCCTCAGGTCCTCCACTTCTGATGATATGGCTCTTAGGCCGGTCACTTCCTCCTTCAGAGCTACAATCTCCTGCAGTAGCGTTTTCTGGGAGGACATCAGGGTTGTCAGCATGCCAGCTGACTCGGCGGATGCTGAGGGGGCTGGATTCACTACCTCTACTTCCCGTATGGCGGTCTTCCGAGAAGTCGACGTCCTCGGATCCTGGAATAAAAGAATTGCTTCTTCCCTCAATCCACAGAAGTCGTCCTTGCTCTGGGAAAGAGCAATCCTCCGAAGCTCCCGGCGGACCCATGCTTCCCGGGCACCTCTAACAAACTGCTCCTTCAGTGTGCCATCCCGTAGTTGTTGTAGGGCCTTCTCATCTTCTTGAGTGATTGCGGTCGCTTCCATCCGGCTGTACAGTCGCATTAAGGCTCGACTGAAGTCCGCTAACGACTCCCCCTCTTCCTGCATTCGATTATGGAAGGAACTGCTTAGACTTTGTACCGTCTCCGTCGGGGTGAAGCACAGCAACAACGCTTTCTTCACTTCGCTGTACTTCGTCCGTTTTGCCTCTGGCAGACAGAGGACTTCATCCTTTGCAGCTCCGGAGAGGTGATCCACCAGAGATCGCACTTTCTCTGCTTCCTTCAGATCATAGGGCCTTACGATCTGGTCGAATTCGTCGAGCCATTCACGAAGGGTCAGATCTCCCGGGCGACAGGCTCCTCCGTGAAACTTTTGCAACCGACCCTGTGGCACCCCATGAAACCCCATTGCTCGCTTAAAGAACTGAGTCATGGCCTGCAAGTCGGCGTTAGTTGGGTTAGCCATAATAATGTCTGGCCTATCAAAAAAATATCACCAAAAAAACTGTTGAATAACTACTTCCCGACGTCTAATTAATCAATACGTCAGATAGACATTGGATATATACCTACACCAGGGATATTGAAAAATATAACTCAAGTAATTGAGCTATTAACAAGCCAAACCTAACTTCAAATTGGCTATAATAAAGATTAATGGGTTTACAACGTCATTCAGTACTGCATGTCCTACGCGATAATAAATATAAGTATTACCAAGACTATAAGTTAGATTAACTATACAGTATACTGTACCACTAAGGTCCACTAACTTAACCACACTGGTCAAAATTAACACACTTGACCTATAACATTATCGCTAATTCCTCTGATCAACACTTCAGACCGATCAATATTGATTGATTGATAGGATGGATAAATATAGATTACCACAATCTATATAATTGGCTAAACCACCATAAATATGGAGTATACTGTAGTATAATAATATGAATAACAAATCAGTGAATAATTCTCATTTACATACTCTATACCATAGTATGTTTGATATATATCAACTACCAACCACTTGGAAGTGATACAATTTTCAATTAATTGAAAGGGAGCAACAACTCTGTGCAAAACAATGTATATCAATACAAACTTCTGAGAATAATTTATTCCTGATATGCTAATCAATTATTATTTTTTAGAGAGATGTCTACAGATATGCCATAATAATACGGATATAAATATATATGAAAATCTTATATAAATATATCCCCCTCTAGTCCTACTTAATACATAGTAAACCTGATCTTGCTGCTTTGAGACTGTTCTTTAGCTTGGACACCTTCCTGCACCTGCATGCTGCACATATTCTGGTTTCAGCTCGCTACTGCTCGATATACTGCTCGCTACTGCTCGATATACTGCTCGCTACTTGTGGTGTCGTTGTTCACAAATCCCACTTCTGACACCAATGAAATGAAGCGGAAAAGGCAGACGTAGAATAAGTCTAACAGTTTAGATTAGATAATAGAAGAACAGCGACACCAAAAGTTAGAGTTAACCAGGTACTTCAGGTATGTGTATTTTCACAAATAATACAGGTGTGGAGAAACTCCAAAGAAATAGTATGGTTTTCCTGACAGGAAAGAACAGCCTCTGAAACAATTAGAATAAATTCAAAGGATTAGCATTTAATAACGAAAATAATAATATCAATGTCTGCACCAAGTACCTAATATCAGATATAACTTATCTATATTCTCAGTCTCATAGAAAGATAAGTATAAATTCAGCATTCTGAATACGTTTAACAAATGCAATTTCCTTGCAATTGAAGACATGAGAATAGATATCTGATATATAAGAGAAGGTACTGATATATGAAGAAATAACAATGGTGCAGTCATTCATATCCATACAATGTGAACTATTAAATCATTAATGTCTAAGCAAGGACATAATATTCATCTCAAATGTGATATCAATTAGAAAGTCATAATTGTTCAACTTAATGTTCCAAACTATATAAATTCACTGATTGCATAAAAGTGATTAACATGGATGTAATTGTAGACTTTCATATGCAACAGTAAGCATAAATATATCATAATATATATTGTAGTCCATGTCAGCTCACAATTTAATACATAATATGAAATAGCTCCCTCAGACCGAACTATAAACATCATAAACGATCTACCTGTAACTTTAGTCAAACCATACCATAGTAACTATAATGGAATGAGTTATCGACCCTTATGTTACAGCTTAATATCAATAATAATAATCTAGTGTCACATAAACATACAGTGCCATCAGCGTACGAGTGATATAAACCCACGTCTTGACCAAGATAAACACTTTGTGATAACTGATTGATTGATTTTGATATAAGTAAGTCACCTGACTTATACAACTATGACGCCCTTTGACTGACACACATGACTCACTCATGTGACTCACCTATGTGACGCACATAACTCACATGTAATTATACACAACAATATTACATGGCACCTAACATATATATGTATGCATTAACACAGAACAACATTCACCTATTATTGCAGTTGTCAACACTATAAAACAATTGACAATATAATATTGAAATGAGAATCTCTCACTACCACTGAGACATTGACAAGATAATAGATAAATAGCGCCCTCACTTACTAAATATTGTTCTCTAAATGAAAACTGGCAATATTATAATACATTATTAATAACATCAGCCTACAAATGGTATGCCCTATTAAACAGTTTTCTCAATTATCTACACGTAGACCCTTAAGCCTTTGGGAATACCCGTCCCGTACTTCAAATCATATCTAGCTACAAACAATGACCAACATGTGGAATTGCCAGATGCCAATCAATATCTGACCAGAGATTACTCACAAATTAACCCTTAGATTGATGGATCAAGGTTGTTGGCCCTCTTACAACATGCATAGTTATATAGAGTCACACCAAGCTTTTGGTATGCTCTACACTCACCTAACCCTTCTGATAAACATTTATGACAATATATTCAACCAACAATCCATCACTCACTACCGAATAGTCACCAACCAACATGTGACCATGATCACACATTAAATCATCTCATAACTCATTGATTGACAATTATTCACACGCTGAATAATACACCATGCAAGTCACCACTTGTAACTGGCATTGTACTCACCAAACCAGCAAGATCAATTTACAGGTTTTCCTTGAACGAAGACATCATCCGTGTCCTACCAAAGGACATCACTGACTCACGATACACGGTAGCTGTCCCATCAAACTGCCCACC
>JAODUM010175854.1:0-10167 GCA_025399915.1 Enypniastes eximia
CACCCCCCCCCCCCCCCCCCCCCCCCCCCCCCCCCCCCCCCCCCCCCCCCCCCCTTTGTTATTATGGTTATTATATATAAAATTTTATAAATCCAATAAGGACATCAAACCGAAATTACTAGCACATCAAAAAAAATTAAATAACCTCATCGACGATATTAACCCTGCATCTTTTTAAAATTTCTTTGGGTGTATAGCCGGATCGCCCATCGAAAACTTCAGACATAACAAATCCAGTTTTGCCATTCATACCCTTTGCATATTCTTTGTTGTCTGGACCCGTTATATTTAAGAATCCTCTGTATACAAATGCGGCTTGTATGTAGTGAAAATCAAATACTGGCTGTGGTGTGTATTCCACGTCATGATCCTTATCTACATGTACTATAGAGATGCCATAGCTATTAGATAGAACCTTAAACCAGTTATAATCTTTATACTTCTCCAGGATCTCTGTATCGGGAGAGAACATTATAACATTTTTTCCATTTTTTAATAATATCCTGATAATATAACAATCAGCCTTGATTATTCCATTTGGATCTTTAATAGCAATGAAATTTGGGTCAAAAACACTCAGAAATCTGGAGATGGTATCCTTATCTGTAATCAACCTATTAGCCTTGATGTCTGGTGTCTGGTCTGGTATCAATGTTTTAGTAGTCAGATCAATTAATACTTTGGATTTTGTATGATCATATAAGGAGTCGGAACTAGAGTCGATTGACAATTTACAGTCAGACATTGAAATTTTATTAAAATCAAATCTATCCCGGCTTTAACTAGAATTTTTAATACTCCACTAAATCGATAATCCAATGTAATTTAAACAAAAAAATAAAAATTATTGTACTGGGTTGATGTTGGCCCTATTTCCATACACAGCATACGTTTATGTCGGAGACAATATATATAATTATTTGTATTGTATTACTATTATAAACATGACCAAATATTTGAAAATCTTCTAAGGGGGGGGGACATATAAATTCATGGTGTCTTTATAAATTTAAGTACTACAATGTATTCAAGTGCCTTGACAGATTTACCATTAAATTCCATTTTTTGTGTCATGGTAAATCCCGCTAGTTGTATTCCCTTTATCAAGTTGTCCAAGTTTGGAGCCGGCTCTTTAAAATATATAAAATCCTGAAAGGCAAGTGCAGTCATAAAATGCCAATCATCCATGGGCTTAAATTTAACAATGCCTAAATCAAGGGTGTCCTTAAAATCATCCATTTCGAATTTGTTCCGTATCTTGTCGAAGTCATAAACAACAATCATGACATTTGCTTTATTGGCAGCTAAATACGAGATCAACTCAATGGTGGTTTTCATATCAGACTCGTTGCCACAACCATGATGAAGAGCAAATATAGAAATGATTGTATCGAATGTGTTTTTCCACTCCTTGGGTATAGACTCTCGTGTGGATCTAGCCTGCATCGGGCCATCAATAAAATATGAACGCTCAAACATGGTTAGTTTTTCATGTGTACCATCATTACAAATTCTACCAATACCATCATATATATCAAATCTCGACAGTTCTAGATTAAGATACATATCAATCTGGCCAATATGGGAAAGAAATACCCTGAGATAACCAATTTTACCCCCTCCAATGTCAGCAATGCGTCTTGATTTGACATTTTGTAGCATCACGTCTAATATACCATGGATTTCTGTGCTAATCATAAACCTATCAGTGTCTTTATTGGTCTTTGACTTATTATAAAACCCTATATTGGCTTCTTCTCTAATTGTTTCAAGCCAGGGTGGCAAATGAAAACATGATAACCCGCTCATGATGGCCGCCATCGAGTTTGCATTACGCTTGTCTAGACGAATATTTATAGGCACAAGGAATCCTTGTGGATTTATTGCACACTCATATATAGCCCCTTCTATATAGCCGGCATCATTTGGCACCACTGGCAATATATCATTTGGCTTTCCTGATATAAGTAATGGAGACCGCACTATTACTTCTTTTGTTATTCTTTTTGAAAATACAGCTGTTGCATAATATATACCCTTGTCTCCGAGTTTAATACGTACATCAATTGTATTCATCTTGGGGGGTTTAATTTTTAACACCAGAGTCTTTATATATGGCTTGTCACTATCCTTTAATATTACAATCCCATCGGTTGGATAGTCTACATCCTGGAGATCCATTTTTATCCTGACATATTTTTTTTCTGTCATTTTATATGTCGATGATAACGTCCCCATTAATCTTATAATTTCAGACATATTAACTGCAGTTAGCCAGTTTGGCATGGGGTCATAATCAAGTGTCACTGCTGCAAAGATGACAAAACGGTCTTCCATCATTTCGCCATGGCAAATAAAATCAAGATTTTTTATTATAAGCATAATGTTCTTATAGCTTTGCCATCTCATAACAACTGTCTTCATGATTACCATTCGATAAATATATCCTGCCGGGCGAATAAATGACGATGCCAAACTTCCTTGATACTAGTGCAATGCCATTGAATCCATTTGGTTTGTGTGATTGATATATTTCACCTGTATCTGATTTTATTCTACGCCACTCTGTAACACTGATGGTTCTGGGTTTATTGCGCTCAATTCCACTTACAAGGCTCCACCATTTAGTCCGGCCAACAAGGGAATTTATGTTTCTATGGACAATGCTAAAGTCGATACCATACATATTAACCATCCAAGTTCTCATTTCATCAAGATCGGATTCTTCTGGTTGTTGTTTATATTCAACAGCAATATTACAAATGGTCTCTCGTGGGAGAATACCAACCCTGAACATAACATTAAACATATCTTCCGGAGGAACAACCAACGTTTCCATTGTATTCGCCCCTTCGATTGGAATTTTCATAGTAGCCTCAAACTTGATATCTGAATTTTTACTATAAAGCCATTCAATACGTTCACATATCCATGCATGATCTGATATTACTGGTGTGGGTATTATTGTTTCAATCGAGTCTTTATATACAAACAATTGAAGATTTGTCACAGACCGAGATGGTCGTTCTTTGCCATCACGGCCCGTCATCATCATGATTTCTTTTTTGTATGTCTCGATTTTGTTCTTGTCGTCTTTACGAATAACTATTTTATTGCCAGGTCCGAGGTGTTTTGTAATTTCATAAAACCATCTTGACTGTCCAATTGCAAGGAAGCTATCTCTATTTACCAGATAATGTGGCACACTTAAAATATAAGTTAGTTCATGTTCGTTTAATGTGTCCATCTTTAATCTGGATTCTTATTTTTTTGTTATATATAAACTTTAATATGATTCTAAATATCTGGTTTGTATTTATTGACTAACATCAAATCTGCGGACAAAGATAATAGTGATATATATACCTACTTCTAAATAATCAAATGTATACTTATTAATTTTTATATCACTACATCCATTCTATCCAAATAATGAATAAATAAATAAAAAAAACCAGAACAAGGAATATCCGGTGTCGTAAGACTATGATATACAAAAAAAAACTTCAGCATGTTATTTTTTCATATTATGGATTTATAATAAACTTATCATCATGAATCATTATTTATTTGTGCCAATAATATGTTTATCTTTTCGTCAAGAGAAATAAGTGACATTTTCATGGTCTTCATTGTCCTAATAAAATATTCACTATTTTCATATCCTTCCGACACGACCCCGATATAGCTTGCTGATAATCTGCTCAACTGAACAACTAATTCTGCGATAATACCTCCGAATAAAAGTGGTACATTTGCTTCAAGGAATGTTTTCACTTTATTTATGGAGACATTTATATTTGGATTATCAATAAGAAGGCAGTTATTAATATAATTCGGATCTGTTTCAGACAAGCGTGCTCTGACAAGTGTTTCAAAGGCTATAGTATGTGTCCTCAGTACTTCAAAGTTAATATATTTCAGTTTATTAATGGATACACAATTGCCAATATACCCTCTTGCATCAAGGCGGAGAGGTTTGGAAGCCCCCTTTGGTTTTATATCAGCTTCTCTTTTCTTCATAATACCCTTAATTGTAATTGTAACCGGATTGTTAATACCAAGGACCTCATCACAAACTTTACTTACACGATCAAAAATCTTTGTTTTATAAATAGGAAACTTCATCCGCTTGGCATCCTCGGCATACATATATATCATGCCAACTGGCCAGTCTGTTTGCATTGCACAACCAAGACCTATACAACGACAACCATGATCAATTGGTACGACATGAATTTGAGATCCAAAGATTGGTGGTGCCGAATATCCAATACCTGTATTGTATAACAAGGCCGCTCTGAGCTGGAATTGTCGCATTGCCGGGTTATTGATACTAACACGTTCAAAATTTGCCCATTGATAATACTCATCTTCTTTGTCATCAAGATATGAAATAATTCTATCAATTATTTCTGATCTGTTCATAATCTTATAACCAAGTATCATATTAAGAATCTTATCAGACAGTATTCGAATGCCATATGACGTATTTTGTCTGACTTGTGAGTATCCCACAACTTTATTATACCCACTTTCATGTGCTTCTTTATATGATACTTGTTTGGTATCCAGAATACGGACAGCATATCTTTTCATTTTTTGTATATTCAGCGATGAGCCGATATATTCAAATGCAATATTTGACTTACACTCTTCTTGTTGTGTAAATTCTTTGATTTTTTCATTAAAATTCTCAATAAGGGCATTTTGAATTTTTTTTACAATTTTATATCTCGATTCTTGGCTATCATCTAAGCCAAATAATCGACACCATCGTTTTTCTATTCTAAAGGAAGCCGAGTCTGTGACTCCAATCATTGGTATCATTCCATATTCAACAAAGGCATATAAAATAACAAGTAAGATTGTCGATGCTGTAGATATGGTGGTCATGGAAGAACAGGCACTTGAATGTATCCAACTATTTTTATTATACTCAGAACCATACTGTCCATAAGTGGCATTAGCAGCAAGTTTGATAGCAAGCTGATTAATATTTGCGGCTTTAATTACATAGTCTGGACTACAAATCCTGATATGTCGTTTGAGCTCATTCTTATATATTATACGAAGTTCAATGAGTGACTCTTCAAACTTGGCCATTATACCCCGAGTATCATTGCGTATACATAATGTTTTTTTCTGTCCGTCGAGCCCTTGCAAATCATAAAGAGTATATTCAAAGGGCATTTTGATATTGCCATTTTCATCATAGCGCGGAAGAACAACCATTTCGGGAGATATATTAAAATCACTAATAGAGGCTGGATATGCTCCGGACAGGTCGCATGAGTATGTAATAACGGGATTATCATAGTCTTGTTCATATGCCTTGAGGGTAATACCTCCAATCTGATTAACATTACCAAACATAGACTCTCGTTGGGTGATTTCACGTTCGTTGTATTCATGGAAAGTGAAATTGTGTTTAATCATAAACATAAGAAGCAGATTCTTTATCGTGACATTAATGCCATTATATAAAATTGTTTCCACTGGTAAGGCATAAATACGGCCCATTCCATGGAATGTTTCGAAGAGATCATTTTTAAGTATAAGATCCGAACATAATATAACATCGACCATACAATAGTCTACATATAATGTCATCATTTTTCGATATTCATGTTCGAAGCCCTTGAAGTCTCCCTTTGCCAGTGCAATATATTCCGGCTTTTCAATGGCCACAGTTTTAATTCTAAATTGTCCAATTGCATCACGTATCTGTGTTAATATTTCACTAGTCGCTTTGATCATATCTTGTGCATAGAAAACATAATCATAGACTATTCGGATGAGAGATACACGCCAGTGTTCAATTTCGAGTTTTTTCCCAAGGCCATAATGTGCAGCAACGGCATTGAGGGACTTTCCTGTTCGTTTATCATATATCTCTCTTGTCGCGACATAGTACATAAAATCAATATGGACAAAGTATTTTGTACGTAACGAGACAACACCATCACCAGTGCCATATCCGCCTCCACTTCCTCCGGAAGGATTTTTTACATACTTAGTCATGATATCAATAAGATGTCTATTTGTATGTGTCATATTAAACATATTTGTGAATAAACTCTGGAGGCCATGTATAGTTATACGATGAGCTATCCATGGATTATCGAAGCCAAGGCCATTGTAATCAGCAATGTAAATCATGTTTGTTATATAAAAAGTCCAGATTATACATTCCATTAAGGACTTTTCGTCATGGACACATATTACTTCATCTTCACAATCAAGGGTCACAAATGGTGATGATACCACCGAAAACTGTTTTAGTGTTTTATTACCGTTGAAGTATTTAAATGAAATTGTATTAATTTGCGAATTGAAATTTTTTATATCTGGCATATCGGATCTTTGCATAATTTCCGCATTAGATACCTCAATATCATGACATACCCATGGATATACTGCAGATATGTCTGAACTGTCTTTATTAATTTTAATATCATTTAATTTAACATGAAATATATTTTCATCAAGTGGCGGATCTGTTATATTATTATCTTTATCAGTCCAGATACTAGAGCCCTCATTATATTTATATATTTTATTGTTATTATTAGTATATATGAAGCCATATTCATTGTGTACAATATTCTCTGAATACATATCAGAGTTCAAATCAATATAATCATAACAAAAATCACTAACTTTGAACCACTCGAAAAGAGGTATACCAGCAATCCTGGCTTTGCCAAAATGATTGATATTTTTTGATGGTAAATAACGATTGCCGATTATTATTTCATTAAGCATTTCGATGGTTTGTAAAAAATCTCGCTTCTTTGAAAAATACCGAAGATAGCCACGAACCCACCATCGATCCTCACAGCCCAAACTGGCCCATTTACCCTTAATAATCTCTGTGTGTTCGATCTCGGGACTGTTACTAATGGCAATTGCTAATATTCTGGCATCCTTTTCTGTGTGTCTGGAACTATCGGTTAATATAAAATCAAACCAATCAAGGGAGTCAGAATGAATAGAAATGATTCGCCTACGCATATCCTCATCAAAGCATATTAGTTTGATTATATATGTTTCATTATAACGATTTGTTATTTCCATTATCCTGGCAGCAAATAATTCATCATCGACAGAGAACTTTTTGGGTGGCGGTTTTGTATTTTTGAGAACATGTGCTATGACATCCCTAGCCGATTTAAATTTGGTATTTTTATTATAAAACGACATGCTGATATATATTTAAATCCTTATAAACTATATTTCAAATTATTTGAAATAGTTATCACTAAACCTTATATATTTATTACACTCTGTCTGTCCGGATCATACTTATTGATATCTAGATTTTGTTTGATGGTTTCAGATTAAACTTCATGGATGGGGGTTTTATAACAAAAAAAATATTACAATCGGGATATACATATAAACAAGTTATCTGAATTAATTGAGGTTGCTCATAATCAGTGTCTTTGCAATTTGAATTGCTGTACGGGCAATAACCTTCGTGATGCTTTTTCCTATACTAGCAAGGATTGGGCGGAAAGAAATGTCAGATGTATCATTTCCTACCGTCATGGCATTTATTGTATAGAACTTGCGATAATTCAAACTATTAATATATGTGGATGACATTTTGGCATTCATGGTATTACATAATGGCCAGTATATATTAGGTATTGGCAAGATACTTAAATTTCCAACAACATATCCAAATCCTGGTGAAATGTAGCAGTTTTGTTTGCCGTTGAGCATATTCTTGATTATATTCTTAATTTTGTCAAATCTGATGCCATGAATGTTTGTAATTCCAAGAGAAAGAGCCTCTGTAAACTCCGTTATACTTCTTTGGGATTTAAATCCGATTAATAAATCCTGTCCAGAAATGATATAGTCTTCTACTTCACGATCAGAATGAATCAATGTAACAAGAACATCAAAAATGGATATACTGGTCTTAAACCTGACCAGGAAACAATCAAATAAAAGATTGTTGTCGGCATATAGATTATCCATTTTGTCATCGGAACTATAATATTAACCTTTTCAATAAAAAATGAATTATTATATATTATAAATTCAATATGATCCATTGTACAAGGGCAAAAAAAAGTGAAAAAACCCCTCCCGGGATTTTATTTCGTTGATAAAATTATAAACAAATCTTTTGTGTTTATTGTTAAACATATATTATATTGTTTTTTTTTGTCTGGATATAAATAATCAATATTGGGATTTTAAGTATGGTATTCGTTGATATCCGAATCACCAATGTTATACGCAGCATTTATCTTGCCGACAGAATATTTCTTTGGTATGTCATGTGAGTAGAAATGTCTTTATATCTAACCATGTCCGTTATACCCAGTACCCCACCTTACAGTACCGAAGATTTTTATTTAAACGGAAAGTCTCACCCGATTAGCTGGCATTATTACCTGGCTTTTTTGAGGGAGTCACGATGATAAATTCTTATATTATATAAATACCCTGATAGTACACTGCCCAAACACCTCAGAGACACGCCCTTTGTGAACGACAGGTTATGTATAAATATGTATACAAGATAAATAATAAACCTTATGTTTATTGACTTGTTAAAACAGATGTCTGAAATGATTATTTCTTGTTCCTGTCATTAACAATGGCAATACTTAAAATTTACCTCTTTATGATGTATGATATAAGATTTCTCGGGTCTACCGAAATAATGTCATTAATGTTTTTGCTTGATATAAGATCTTAAGTTGTGATCATCAACATGATTACATTTTATATTGTATAATGCTATTTTTTTCGGAATTATTATACAATATATTAAGCCAACAGAGGGACCACATTAATTACCAGGGGCGTCTCCGTATATGTGTTTAGGCCTTGCTCATGACTATTGCCATTAACATATCACGGAAGTAAAACAATACAAACCTGACTTTGTCAATTTTCCTTGTGCCTAAATGTAACCATTAATTTTTTTGATGTGTGTTTAACCATTTTACCTGTTAACATCAGAAATTGTATTTATATTAAATATCACAAACACATATGAATAAAATTATATATGTGCATCCTCTATATTTTTTTTTCTTTGGCTGTATTGGCCCCAAGAATAAGAAATAGTAGATTTTTTATGATCGAATTGTCCACATGGACGTGTGGACGTGTAGTTATTTTTTTTAATAATGTATAAAATATCGTAGGAATATACAATAAATATATATCTGAATATTATATATTAGTCTTGGTTGATGTCCCCAGCTACTTTCTGTTGTCGAGTTTTCGCTTATTTTAAGTTATTGGGTTCATTGTTTATATTAACATCTAACAAGTTAATCAAGGATAGTTAAGATATAAAGGCGTCATAGCTGACAACCATCGGTGAAGGCCTTTAACCCGGCGGCCCGCGTATCTGTTATTACTAAGTATTAATTACTAATATATAATACACACGTTGATATATAGTCATGTGATTTACGTATGAAGTCTATATATAATTTTTTTACTAAGATAATAAATCGGACTGATTTTTTTTTATATATCACTAGTTAAATATAAACCAGGACATATAATGTTTTCTCTATTACATTAAATACCCGGCATTTGTTTATTATTTAGATGTTATAATTCCACGGATGATATATTGTTAATAAGACCAGATAAGTCTGGTTGCAGATAAAAAAATGGCATTATTACGATTACCAGCTCCGGATATTGACTTGTTAAACGCTGTAGAGGCTTTCCCATACTCAATATTTACCGAAATAAACCAGAAACTGACAGAACCGAGTATATATATATTCTCATCTGGCCAGTCATATACAGGTCTTGTTAATATTATACGAGTAATATCTCAAATCAAACAGTTCAGTGTCAAACAATATTTATCGATAAAATATCCAATAGCCGATAACCTATTCTGTATGTCGATCTGTCCATACACCGAGCTTATAATAAAGAGTGGTGTTTTTATTTATTTGGCGCCAAGTGAAAATGATACATATATCATGAGCGATGGGCAATTAACAATAACCGGACGTGATAATATCATATCAAAATTAATTACTGTCCGCCCATATGGATGAATTACAACATAACCCTAGGCGCCTGAATCCAGAAGATTGTAAAAACTCTTCATATCTTCAATGACATGTCTCTAAACGAACTTCATAACATTTATCGATCGACTTGAAG
>JAODUM010176963.1:0-10101 GCA_025399915.1 Enypniastes eximia
GTCGATCTTATTACATTTGATGTGGACCCACTGCAAGCAACTATCACAGTATATTGCTTTGTGATTACTGGCAACTGGATGACTGCAAAATTTGCAAGGAAACTTGATTACCATGTGGTTTTAATCTTGTGAGAGGTCAATCAATAAAATAAAGCAGAAACACAGTTCATAAAATAATAATAGATAGTGTTACAGTGGGAAAGAAGAAGATAAGAAGTTTTAGAAGGAAAATAACAAAAGGAAAACAGTAATCAAAAAAGTAATAGGTATTAAATAGAGGTATAAGAAAGAGTATTAATAGAGTAATAAAGGTCTACAAGGGGTTTTTTACACAGCAAGGGAGGATGGACTAAGTAATTGAGCAGCAGAAAGTAAAACTGTTACTACATATGAGGACAAATATCAGCTGGTACCAGATATCCTCATTAAACAAAATTATATAAAACCTCATTTATATAGGACCTGATAGCAACAATGGAGTAGCTCATAATTAGAGATGAGCTAATTAGCTGAATGAGATATATATACACACTCACGTATATACCCATACACATACATACATATGCATACACACATACACAGTATACATGTATACACACATACACACATATATATATATAGTGGATTAAAATGATTTAAGTAGTTTAGCTGATGTGTTAGGTGAGTTCTTGGTTTTGTACATCAATTTAGCTGGAAAAGTGAGAAAGTAGGTCAGATTCTTGTTGTCTGCGAGGAGATTTTTCCTGTGTTCCAGTGCACGAGACCTTCTCTCCATCAGTGATTTGGAGTACATTTGGTCCACAAAAACATTGATGTGAGATTTTATGTTGGCATGAATAACTGATTGACGAAGATTGTCCGAGAAAGACCAATTTAGGAATTTAACATAGATAGCAGGATCATGTTTATTGTTAGAGGGGTTAGAGCCACGATGTATTCTTTCAATGTTATGACTAATTTCCCCAATGTTAGTGTTTGGAATTAATCTACATATCTCACGGCAAAATACTTCTCTTGTGTCATTCCAGGTGCGTTCATTCGGTTGTTTATGTATGCCTCTGAATACCAATGTGGTTCGGAGGGATCTATTTATTTGGTCATCTATGTTGTATTGGAGTGTTGTCAATAGTTGTTGCTGGTCACGTATCGTATTCGTTGCCTCTACCAGTGAAGTCTTTAAGCTGGCAGTTGTAGCATCACTGTCATCCATTCTCTTTGAGAGGCTTTCCAGCTGGATTTCGTTGTCTTTGGACCGTGTTTCATTATCTACAATTCTGGTCAACAGATTGGAAATGGACAGTTCAACATTCTCAACTTTGCTCAGTATTTTTTCTTCAAAAAACTTTAGTCTTTCTTCAAGAGCATCAAACTTTTCGTCAATGGTTCGTTTGATGTCTCGAAGTAAGTGTTCGGCAGTTGGTGAGTTCATAGGTGAATTAGAAGTCTTGCTTTGGCTTCCCGCTTTTGGCATTGTTCTGTTGGGATGTCCAAGTACGAAAAATTATAAAGTATAGAGTTATAGTAGAGATATAGTACGATAACGATATGAAGTATGATAAAATTCGGGTTTTATATCTGTTGTTATTTATTGAAAAGATGTGCGCTCAAAACATACGTCCGTTACTTACGTCGCCATCTTGAAAAAAAGCAACAATATTGATATCCTCAAAAGTGTTCAGGCATCATTCCATCAAGGTCATGCGAAGTTTGGTGCCACTAGGGGTATTCAATGTTCTTGTATATCACTCTATAGCATATGCTTTTCAGTATTTAAATCAGTAAGCCGTTGGACTAAGGATGATTTGGAATATGTGATTGAGCAAGGTGATTTGCTTTATAAATCTCAAAGTTATTCAACATTTGTATCAGCTACAGAGCTGCCGAGAGTTGTTTCAGTCGAAAATATCCCAGTAAATCTTAACTTTTTATCAGATACATTTGGCTTTTTATGCCGTGGTGACTCCTGTCTCACAGAATTGATTGCTAATCTAACCTCATCAAACAAGGATTGCTGTGATAAAGTCTTATTTACTTGCAACGGTTATACATCTTCGATATATTTTATCAATCAGTGTAGGTTTATGAGATATTGTTATGTTGACTCGCATAGCCGCAACGAAGAAGGCAAAGCAGTTTCTGATGGTACTGCTATTATCCTTCATTTCGATTCTATTACAAAATTGGCTCATTATTTAATAAATCTATACCTAGACAAGGAATCCTGTCAATACGACATACAATTTATACAAATTGAACGGCTTTCAGAGTTAAACCAACAACGCCATTATGTTTTACGTAGACATAATTCTGAAGCACAGAAAAAACTGATGGATGATGCCAGAGCAAAAAAGAGGAAAATGTCTGACACAAACTGTTCTAACCCAAGCTATGAACCTTCTATTAACCTGTTCCGACAGAAGATAAAAGATGGACCACTCTACGTTTGTGTTATTTGTAATCGGTGCCTTTACAAAAAGTCCGTTATTAAGTTTGTTAAGAATAAATACCAAAATACTCTTACTGAAGAACTAGACACTTGTGTTTTGAGTTTTGACTCAATCAACCATATATGTAAGACTTGCTCAAAGAAACTATGTAAGAATCAATTGCCCTGTCAAGCAGTATATAATGGTTTGCTTATTGATGATATACCTGATGCTTTAAAGACACTTAATAAGCTTGAGCAATGCCTAATTTCCAAGCGATTACTATTTAAAAAGCTTGTCATAATGGGAAAAGGACAATTTCCTAAAGTAAAAGGAGCAATATGCAATATACCTGTGAGTGTTACTGATGTAGTGAATACTTTGCCAAGACCTTCTCAATCAAATGGGATAATTATGATGAAACTTAAAAAGAAACTAGAATTCAAAGGTCATGTTCATTTTGATCCAGTTTCACCAGAAAAAGTTCGGTCAGCCCTTTTATACTTAAAAGTTAATAATCCATTATACAAAGATGTTGTGATCGATCTTAACTCAATTCCAGATGAATTAATTTCTTTTGATGATGAAATAGATATAGAACTAGAAACTGAGTGTAATGAAACAGAACAGGAATTACGTACTAATCCCCAAGATGAGCATCGTCAGGTATCAAGTGAAAGTTTCACTGTGCATAACTTATCAGACAATGATTTGCTGGAACTAGCTCCAGGAGAAGGCAAGACACCCAGCTCAATTGCTACAGACAAGCATTGTGAAGAATTAGCCTTTCCAAAGTTTTTCAGTAAAGGTAGATTTGGATATCAATGTAAACGAGAAGTTAATTTAAGTCCAGTTAAATACTTTAATCAGCGTTTACTTAACTATAACCAAATGTTTGCATCATGTGCTGATTACATTTTCTTTGCACAATTTATATTGCAGCAATTGCGTTTGAGCAGTCAAATCAACATTGCCATGAAAAAAGTACGTGGCACTGTTAAAGCTAGAATGTTTAATAACTACACAGATGCTGTGAAATCTATTGTTGCTTCAGGATTGGGCTATACTTTTATGAATAATGTAAAGGGTACTCCGGCATTTTGGAAAAGATTCCAATTAGATGTCTTAGCTATGATTAGACAACTTGGTTGCCCTACTTATTTTCTTACATTGTCTTGTGCAGATTTACATTGGGATGAGCTGATTCTTAACATTTCTCGACTCAATGGTCTTGGACTGTCTGAAGATATTATTTCCAAGTTAGATTACTTTGAGAAATGTAAGATTTTAAATATGAACCCAGTTCTTCTAGCACGTCACTTTCAATATCGCGTAGAAGTGCTTTTTGCTGAAATTATCATGATACCATATGGTCCTCTTGGTAAAGTTAGATACTATGCAATACGTGTAGAGTTTCAATTTAGAGGTTCCCCGCATATTCATTCATTCATTTGGATATTAAATCCACCTAAGTTATCTAATGAAAGCATTGATGAATATGTTGAATTTCTTGATGTAGTTATTCAAGCATATATTCCTGATGAAAAGTTAGACCCTCAACTATATCAATATGTTAAGACTTATCAAGTGCATCAACATTCAAAATCTTGCCGGAAATACAAGAATATTGATTGTCGTTATGGTTATGGTCGATACTTTTGCAAAAACACTATTGTGTCTATACCCCTTGCTAAGAATTTGCCAGATCAAGAAAAGGCTGAAATTCTAAGTGTAAGAAAATGTATTTTAGGCAAAGTTAAGAAATATATTGATGATTATCTACATCCAGGTAGTCCAAACTATCAAGATGAAATGTCAATAAAAGATATACTTCATATACTGGATATTAAAGAAGATAACTATTACAAATATCTTAGTATATCTAGCACAGATGATTTTGAAATACATATGAAACGGCCTCCCCATTCTTGTTTCGTGAACAATTATAATCCTACGATACTGAAGTCTTGGCAAGCAAATATGGATTTGCAACCAGTTTTTAATTACTACAAAGCTGTGTCTTACATGTGTGCGTACTTCTCAAAATCAGAAAGCGAAACTTCAGTGGCTTTACAGCAGGCATCTAAAGAAGTTAAAAATTTAAAATTGGAGTCAAGAGAAGCTATGTTCAAAATTTCTGCAGCCTTTTCGAATTCTCGACAGTTATCTGTGCAAGAAGCTGTATACCTTTCCCTTCCTGAACTTTGGTTAAGAAAATGTTATCCAAAAACACTATTTTTAAGTTCAGCTTTACCTAATGAAAGGGTACATATTTGTAAATCTGAAAGTGAAATTAAAGAGTTAGACCCTGATAGTGAAGATGTATTTAAGAAAAGCCTTGTTGATCGATATTCTGATCGTCCAAATAAGACATTTCGTAATGGCAGATTCTCTGTACTTGATGACATGTGTTTTGCTGTCTTTGCATCTTACTACTATGTAGATTACAATTATAGTAATGAAAACGATTCTCAGCCTGAAGTACTAACTGATGATTGTAGTGCTCAAAACCATGAACTTATTTGTTCATTGCCATCGGTGGTGCCACTAATGTCATCATCTGAGAAGCTGAAGTGCCGGAAAGTTAAGCAAGTCTTAAAATTTCATGTTCCCAACGAAGTCTTACATCCAGAAAAGTATGCGCATCATCTCTTATTCTTATATTTACCATTTCGTAATGAAAGGGAATTACTAGTTAAGGGTAGCTATTATAAAAAAATTGCTGATCAAGGTGTAGTGGACATTTTAAATGAGAATAAGTTAATTTTTGAACCTGACACTGATTTACTAGAAATTGCACTTCATAAATTCATAAATGAAGAGACAATTCACGATTCTAATGAAGATAGTCCTGTAGAACAGAATGTTGAAATTGAAGATGAGCAAGCCATTAGTCCTGAAATTTTGTTTGGTCTAGAACATACACCATCTTTATTAAACACACTTATTTTACCAGAACTTGATCTCAATAGTATGATAAGATCCCTTAATGTGTTACAAAGAACTGTGTTTGATGAAATCTTTATGTGGGCTAAATCTAAAATAAAGAGCATCAAGTCTGGACAAAACCAGTCAGGATTAGACCTGGAAACTAAAAGAATATTCATAACTGGAGGAGCTGGTACTGGCAAATCTCATGTAGTAAAAACAATTTACCATGCTTTGACCAACCTATTTCGATTACACTCCGTAAATGTTGAAAAGCCAATCGTGTTACTTATAGCACCAACTGGGGTTGCAGCTATTAACATTGATGGCACAACTATTAATTCAGCCCTGGGAATCCCACCCCATGCTAACAAAATGTATTTAGCAAAACTTTCTGACAAACTTATGTGTCAATATAGAATGCAATACAGTGAAGTCAAAGCTGTCATCATTGATGAGATTTCTATGGTCTCAAACATTCGTTTGCATCAGATTAATCAACGTCTATGTGAAATTTTTGGTACACAACCACATGTTTCATTTGCTAATTTAACTGTGATTTTAGTTGGAGATTTACTTCAGCTGCCACCTATTAGACAACCTCCTGTTTTTACTTTGTATAAAAATGACTTTTCAAATATATGCCACCCTTGGAGTCTCTTCAAATGCTGTGAGCTTAAAGAAGTCATGCGACAACAAGGTGACATGTCATTTATCAATCTCCTAAACAACATACGAGCAGGTAATTTATCAAATGAAGATAAACAAATAATTCTGTCACGGAACGTTCAGATTCACCACATACCTGAAGATGCTGTGTATATATTTGCTGAAAATGCTTTAAAAGATACGTTTAACAATGAAAAATTGCAATCTTTGGGTGGGGAAAAGCTACTTTCATGTGCTATTGATAAAATTCCACCTAATATTAGTGAAAGCAAGATTGATGGTCTACTTAATAAATCTGCCAGTGAGACTGCAGGACTTTCTAAAGAGTTGTACTTAAAGACTAATGCACGAGTAATGATAACATCTAACATTGATATTCTAGACCGTCTTATAAATGGCCAAATGGGAACAATTGAAGGGTTTAAATATACGAATACAGGTTTAATTCGGGTTGTCTATGTTAAGTTAGATGATAGTTCTGCAGGTCTTGGTCTCATGAGAAAAGATTCATACGCTCTTCAAAATGGTGTTGTGCCGATAACTAAAATAGAAGGTACTTTCAAAATTTCCAAAGCCTCATCAGTCACAGTAAAGAGAACACAATTCCCATTAGCACTTGCTTGGGCATGCACGGTTCACAAAGTTCAAGGTCTGACATTACCAAACATAGTATTTTCTTTCTGTCTAAAAAAACAAAAACAATTTAACAAAGGACAAGTATATGTAGCACTTAGTCGTGTAAGATCTTTAAATAATCTCTTTATCATTGGTGACATCAATGAAAACGCTATTAAAGCTGATAATGCTACATTGAATGAATATGCTCGGCTCAGGTCAGAAGCAAACATATTTTTAAGACCTAAGATAACAATTGAGATTAGCTTTCAAATATGTTTCTTCAATACGCGTTCTCTTAGAAAACATGCCATTGATATTGTAAATGATCCTGTTTTTAAATTCTGTGACATTATTTATCTTACAGAAACACAAGTGCATGACAATGAATGCACTTCCAGTTATCAAGCATATTTCCCTGACCATAAAGTTCTTTTAAGCAATAGTGAAGATAAATTTCAAAGCTTAGCTGTAATTCATAAACATCGTGTAATAGTTAAGAATCAGTTTTCTGTTACAGGAATTTTATTTGCTACTTATGAAATAGAAGATTCTGAAAGTAATTTTTCAGCTATATTGCTCTACCGCAAACATACACAATCCATGTTACAATTTAAGGAATTACTATTTTATCTGATTTCCTCAAAGGCTCCAGACATGATATTTGGCGATTTTAATGTAAATATATATGATGAACACACTAGTTCACTAGAGACACAATTAAATGATTTTGGCTATAAGCAACTTCTGTCAAGTCCCACCCATATATCTGGTTCTTTAATAGATCACTTATATGTGTCTAAGCAGTTCTTATCAAGGAAACAAGTTCTGTGTGAATTGCGTGCACTGTATTTTTCTGATCATGATGCTATAATCATAAATTTCTGAAATATTTTCTTTGCTTCTAGAAATAACAATGGAGAAACCATCATCCTCAAAGCAAGGTAAATCAATCTCAGTTGATAGACGCTACCTTAGGGAGATTTATTTTTGCGGAGACAAATTTTCATGTGAACTTATATTTGCAAATTGGCCTATAACATTTTACCGTGATAAATTTCCTATATGTAGAGTAGAAAGAATACAAATAAAAATGTAATTATATAGTAAAAAACAAAAATCCTTCTACAAAAATGTTAACAAACTTCTGCAGACGTTTAAAAATACCAATAATATTTGTGGTGCCATGTTCTCTATATTTATTGAGAATATTTTCTAAATATATGTTTTAAGGTTTTTTGGTAAATAAGTTTTAAATGTATATATTTATAATATTTAATATTTAATTGATAGATTTTCAACCTTCAACTCCAGAAAAGAAACAAAATGGTAAGTAGAAATGTTTGTTAACTTCCACACACATACATAATTGAACTCACATTGGAAGATGGTCTATTGAATGTTATAAATGGTTTTGTCCAATTACAAATTTATACCTCACAACTTAATTCTTAAAAATTTATTGTATAAAAACATTCTCATTTAGATAACGAACTTGCAGGTTACATCGTTGCGTTAACACCTCCTAAGCAATCGAAAAAAAGAAAAACCTTTTTTGATATGGAAGTCGTTACTGAGGAAAAAAAAG
The DNA here is from genome assembly GCA_025399915.1 of Enypniastes eximia. NCBI lineage: Eukaryota > Metazoa > Echinodermata > Holothuroidea > Elasipodida > Pelagothuriidae > Enypniastes > Enypniastes eximia. The sequence continues at coordinate 8,227 of JAODUM010176963.1, forward strand.
TAAGAGCAGTCTGCTTTTCTAAGGACAGATACCCATTCTTTAAAGACTTAAATAACACAGATGTTGGTTGTCGTATGAAACGTATCAAAACAAGCGAAAATGAAGATGTGTTTATTACAGATTTCACCAAAATAGAAAAAGCGATATTGCCGTTCAAAAAAGTTGCAACTGATGACATATCGAAAATAGCAACTGTTGTGAATGAAATGAGTCTGTTCAGTAGAGTTAATGTATGTGGTACATTGACAGATCTATCGGAGGCTAAAGTGTCAGAAGGAACTGGCCTTGTTTTAAGAACAGGACTTATACATGATGATAGTGGGTCAACACCGTTTACCATTTTCGGCAACTTGTGTAGAGTGCAATTAGAGAATAAAAAATCTTACACATTCTCCCATATGTCGCTGAGCAAATTTCAATCAGAGCGATTGCTAAAGTCAACAGAAATAACGACCATTAAAGAGGCAACCATTGTTGCATTTGATTTGTCCACAAGGGTGCTGACACGAGAGCAAAATATCACTGGTCGTATTGTTAATATCAGTTTGAGTTCCATTCAGAACAAAATACTATGCCCTGGATGTAAAGCTGAAGTAAAACCTGATGATGGAGTGGCTATATGCCTCCAGTGTGATACAGCTACTGCCGAAACATCATGTATTAAAAGCAACAATGTTAAATGCGTTGTTCAAGATGAATGTAATGTTAAACACCCTCTTAACATTTCACTGGATCTCCTTGCTGATTTGTTAAAAACATCACCAACAGACAAAGTGTCTTTTGTCAAGGAAGTAATGACTTCCACTTTTTCATTAAAACTTGACACTATAACTGGGAATGTCAACACGATATCTTTTGCTGACAATGCTGCCCAGCAATAGTTTTGGACGTTACCAGATACTCGTAGTCACCTGTTTTGTTCTCAACTTTTGTTAAGTTTATATACACTGTATTTTCACGGATTATTCTTGCATAGTTTACAACTGTGTGTTTGCATAATTATGGATTCACCAGTAGCTATAGCTTCAGTTTGGTCAAGTTCTCAAGAACTAGTCATCTCAACTGTAACACTTGTAACTCATAAAGTATATATTATCTACTGGTAAATTAGGTAGTATCATTGTTACTATACATATATTCTCGGTTCTAAACCATTCACTTGTTAAATCAAGATCTAAAACTTCTGCTATGTCTTCACTAGCTAGTTTTCCACATGTTTTTTAAAGTTTTTAGGTTCTAATTTGTGTTATATTTATTCCATGCAAAACTGGATTTTGCTGGTAACCTTATACTTCGATGTGAATATTATGTTTCATGAATTGGATTATTTCTTTCCCCTTCTTGATTATTTTGAAAAGTTACCATATTTTTTAGATAAAGCACCAAGGTACAAGTGGAAGGAAGCAAAAATGTGCAGCGGTTAAATCAACATTTCACCGCTTCTGCGCATAATTTACGCCGCTGATAGAATTTAGCGAATGTTAATGAATCAATCTATAACGGGGTATGGAGGGAAATCTACAGCGGTGAAATCAACATTTCACCCCATCAGTGCACCACTTACAGCTACGCAATTGAGTATCGCGAGTATCAGGAGACATCACAAGTTATCTTGATTCATTATTCATTGTCGGGACTCAGCAATAAGCCCATTCAGGGTTCCCAGCGTCCTTGAAAACCCTGGAATTTTTTCACTGTCCTGGAAAACCCTGGAATTTAATGAAAAACTGTTTTGAAACCTGGAAAACCCTGGAATTTTATTGTTAAATTGTATAAAAAAATTTATCATCAATCCCTAAAGAAAATTCGTTTAATAATTAGAAAATCTTGTTCTTTTTATATAACTTTATACTTCGGTAGGGTATAATCATATTG
>JAODUM010178073.1:0-10090 GCA_025399915.1 Enypniastes eximia
TTCCATACCAAGGATGGGTTTAATTCAGTTTTGGTATTCCAGGAGTTCCGTTCAAAGAGGCGAATCTGACCATTCCGATGTTGGTTACAGACGAACCCCTGGAACATCCCACTATTTTGCTCTCCAAACTTGTCAGACGGGGGATGTCAAGAGATGCTTTCAGTCCCTATTACTGAGATGAATACACCGGAAGTAAATACCATTGTCAACATGCTAAAGCAATCAGACACGGGGGAGATGTGCAACGTCCGATCATTGAGGTACGTCACTAAAGTTAAAACAGAAGAGACGAAACTAATCAAGTCTAGGCATCATACTAGAGTAGACATTGGGAGGAGAGCCCTATTTTAGTCAGTGGGAGATGACGAACTACCCTATGGAATAGTTCTTCACCAACTCCTGTGACTGTGCATCGAGAAAAATACTACTCTATTTACCATACCAGTGTCCAACAATGGTAGGAAGGATACTATACTGCGAGGACGATACCTCATTGGCCAATTACACACCACACGTGCTGTTTTTCCAGATGAGTTCCTCACTGAACTTACCCCAAGAGTTGCAAGCTGCATGAATATCCAAACAAACACAGGTCGTCAAGATAACCAGACGAATGATGATAATTGGTTACCTTCTGTATACTTTTCGCAACTCACCGAGACACAGAGACAACAAGCATAAACCATGCTGAAGGAAGAGTATCATGCATTTGCCATGGATGATACTGATCTTGGGTGTATCCCAACACGCAATATGGGGATTCAGTTGACTGATTATATCCCTGTGCAGCAGTCGTACATTGCCATCCCACCACCGTTATACAAACAGGTTAAAGAATACCTGAAAGACCTGATTAGCCGAAGTTGGATTAGAAAATCCCAATCCTCGTATAGTATGCGTCAGGAAAAAGGATGGCACCCTACGACTCTGTATAGATTACCGGCGGTTGAATCTTAAGACGATCACCGATAGACAGCCATTTCGACGAGTCCAAGAAGTCTTAGACGCTCTAGGTGGGAACCAATGGTTCTCCACACTTGACCAAGGCAAGGTTTATCACCAGCTTTTCATGGATGAAGGAAATCGTCATGTCACCGCATTTGTAAAACCACGGGCTTCTACGAAAGGATGAGAATCCCATTTGGCTTGACGAATGCGCCAGCTGTTTCCAACGTTCTATGGAAACTTGTCTGGAGGAACTAAACCACGAGATCTGCGTGACGTATTTAGATGATGTGCTGGTGTACAGTTCAAGCTTCGAGGAACACGTGAGTCACGTCAGGCGGGTTCTCAGAGCCATGCAGGAAAAAGGGATGAAGCTGAGATCTTCCAAATGTGATTTATTTAAGAACGAGGTCACCTACTTAGGAAGGATTGTGTCATCTGAAGGACACCGGGTCAACCCTGAAGAAACATCAGCCTTGCAGGTTTTGAGGGAAAAGACACCGACCACCGTTGGAGATGTCAGAAAATTAATGGGATTCCTTGGTTATTACAGGCGATATCTTCAAAACTTCTCCAAAATAGCCAAACCACTCTATGATCTATTGTCACCACCTGAGACCAACCCAAAATTCAAGAAAAAAGGAGGCCAAGCATCATCGAAAACTCCTATCAAATGGACCCAACAACACCAGGACATTCTGGAAGTTTTCCTCGATCAACTGTCGCATCCACCGATTATGGCGTTTCCAGATTACAGTCAGCCATTTGACGTGCATACAGATGCTTCCCAGGATGGACTTGGGGCGGTACTTTACCAACGTCAGCAGGGAAAACTCAAGGTCATTGCTTATGCGTCCAGGTCTCTCTCCCCCGCTGAAAAGAATTATCACCTCCATTCGGGAAAATTAGAATTTCTGGCACTCAAGTGGGCTATCACAGACAAGTTTAGAGAGTATTTGTTCTACGCTCCTTCATTCGTGGTCTACACCGACAACAACCCATTGACGTATGTTTTAACTTCAGCCAAACTCAACGCCACGGGACAAAGATGGGTTGCCGAGTTAGCAGATTTCGACTTCATGATAAAGTATAGACCCGGCAAGGCGAATGGCGATGCAGACACCTTATCCAGAATGCCGATTGACATGGAAACCTACATGGAACGGTGTTCCGAAAGTTTGGAACCCAAAGTAATCAAGACGACAGTACAAGCTGTATTAATACAAGATGAACAGCTACCTTGGGTTACACTGCACACAGGAAATGTGGACACGATTGATGGGTTCGAATCAACTCCCACAACTGTTGTTGAAATTTCAAAGGATGATCTACTGCGAGCACAGATGGATGATCCGGTTATTGGGAAGATAATCAAACAGAAACTAAGTGGTCAACCAAAACCAACCAACTGGCGGGATATGGATTCTGGTACAAAGGCAATGACGAGAGAGTGGCCCAAATTGTACATTCAACAAGATGGTCTACTTTATCGGAAGACGGAAAGCAGAGAACAAATTGTCCTACCACCGATGTATCATCCTCGAGTATTGAAAGAACTACATGTTGACATGGGACACTTGGGCGTGGCTCGTGTTTTAGATCTTATTCGTCAACGGTTCTATTGGCCGAATATGCAGAGGGATGTGGAACACTTCATCACAAAACAATGCAGATGTATGACTCAGAAGAAACCACCTAGACCGACGAAGGCATCATTGGTCCCAATTGTGACTACCGAACCACTGGATCTGATCTCGATAGATTTCTTACACTTAGAGAGAAGCAAGGGAGGATATGACCACATCTTGGTAATTGTGGATCACTTCACCAGGTTTGCCCAAGCATATCCGACCAGAGACAAGACTGGAAGGACAGCGGCTAATAAAGTATTCAATGATTTCGTTCTCAGGTTTGGATTCCCAAGGCGAATACTCCATGACCAGGGCGGTGAATTTGAGAACAAGTTGTTCAGACGTCTTCAGGAACTTTCACGAGTCTGTCATTCCAGGACAACACCTTATCACCCTGAATGTAATGGGAAGGCCGAGAGATTCAACAGAACCTTATTGGGGATGCTTCGAACATTGACAATCAACGAGAAGAACAACTGGGCTGAACATCTCAACAAAATGGTCCATGCCTACAATGCAACTCGTAATGAGGCCACAGGATTTGCACCATCGTTCCTTATGTTTGGAAGATATCCGAGGCTTCCCATTGATCTAGCCTTTGGTATTCATCAGAAGGACGGCCGGATAGATGACCATCATGCTTACGTTAAGAAATGGAAGAAGCAAATGACCGAGGCATACGAAGTTGCAAAGGAAGCGTCTCGCAAGAATGCCGAGAAGGGAAAGAGGTATCACGACAGCCATCGTCATCCAGGACCAGGAGCGCTCGAACCAGGAGACAGAGTCCTAGTACGAAATTTTGCTCAAACCCCGGGTCCAAGTAAATTACGGTCGTTTTGGGAAGATAAAGTCTATCTAGTTAGTAAACGACATTCACCAGACATGCCTGTGTATGAAGTCCGACCTGAAGATGGACTAGGTAAAACGAAGACCCTTCACCGGAATATGATTCTCCCATGTGATTACCTAGAGCCCATAGATGGAAGTCCTAGTCCTATATCAAGATCAACCACCAAGATGACAACTCATCAGGAAGACCCAAACATCGTTGCTCGACCTCTAGAGGATGATACAGACGATGAGGACGAACCGTACCTCGTGTGGGAAGGACGTCAGGTGACGGGACAGGCACACAACCGACAAGGCATTGACAGGCAACAGGATGATGTCACAACTCAGCGTGAGCCAACCATGGTAATTGATCATGATGATGTTCATTCATTGCAAGAGACCAATGTCAACGACCCAGAAGAAGAGGTCCACGAAGATGACGAACCAGCTAGCACTGTGAGTAAGGTTAATGACACGCCTTCTACAACTTCCATCATTCCAGAAAGAGTAGACCACCCAGGCACAAGTAATGGTAATCATCGAAATATTGCGCCGCAGTATGTTGAAGGGAATGACCAGAAAGTAGGAGGGCATAACAGGACGATACCTGCAGAAGACGTCCACAACGCTCCTCGGTACCCCAGACGAATGAGACAGCAACCATCAACGTTGACATACGACACTCTAGGAGGACCATTGCAACAACGCTCAGTAGAATCTGTTGGAGTCTCTGGCAGGCAACCGGTCGATGTCCATTCGTTCCCCAGAGGACAAATACCGTCATACCAGAATTATGCCCAACTCCAGCCACCACCACAATATCAACACCATCTACAAATACCGCCACACATGTATGGACATGTTTCAGACCCACGGATGCCTTTTCGAACTCCATATTTTCAGTACGAGCCTCGACAACGAGACACTGAACATTCTCAAGGATACCCCCATTATATGTACGCGAACCAGGCAACAACCCATTCACCAGATGTACTCTACAGTCGACAGGTCCACCAGACGAATGTAGTATATTAGAACAGATGAACCGTTTCCTGGACCATAGCGACTGATGACATCTGCATTAATTCGTTGAAGTCACTTGCGACTATAGCAATCGAGGACGATAGTACAGTTATATATTTATTTAGTTAATTAGTAAGTTAGGTCAAGTTAACAGCACAGTGTCAGTTAGAATCAAACAAGAGACTTCGCATAGTGAATTAACGAGATACGTGTAGCAAGATATGTACAGGATGATCTGTCGAAGTAGGTATGAAAGAAGTAGATTAAAATGATTAGTGTCGAGAAGTTTATTTGATAGGTTTAAACGGAATTAGTTTAAAGATATGAATCTGACTTTGAAGCTCATGTTAGTAGAAATATGTATTTCACTCTAACTACAAGAGATGGCCACTCTTATGTAGCTAGACCATGATCTGGGAATCAGTTCCTCATGGAGAGCTTAAGTGGAACTAATTAGTGGAGCAATATGCTGCCCATACTTCTACATATTGCGTTACACGTATGGTTGTGCACATGCACTGAAAAATTGATTGCAAGTTAGGATATAGCTATGTCTATATATAAAGAACGTTCGCAGGTTTCGCGGAACATTGACCAGTTAGTTGGCTTGACGAGTATTGCGAGTGATTTTTCAAATTATTTTCGAGATTATAATTGGTAAATAAGTAGAAATGCTAACTTCATGACATGAAATTTAGAGTATATGTATACTACTAGTAACGATTAACTCGTCGAGGACGACGCTTTTATAGAGGGGAAGAGTGTGACAGGTGACTTGTACGTAAAAAGCGCCCCCTATTAAAATTCGTATTTACTGTACATGAACGTTACAATTCTAACATGTTTCTTTAAGTTTGCTCCATTACCCTTCTATCGCTAGTAATTGTACCGCCGATCAGCGGGGTGAAGGTTAGACTACCAGAGAGGCGGGCACACTCTATTCACCATTATATATGAGGATGTGTGACAACAATTAACCAAGCTGTTTTTGTTATATTTTCTGCCTCTCAGGTAAGCTAAGTTTCTTCTCAATTACTATCAATTGTTTGTATATATATTAGAGAATAAGATAGTGTAATCTCATTCCATGTTTGTCATGTTAGTGAACTGTATTTTCATGAAATTGTAAGGTATTTGCCTACGTCTATCATAACGTAATTCAGGACAGGCTAGCATACATGTATTATGTATAACGGTGCATGTTAGGATTACGCACCGCCGACTCTAATGTGTATCCATGCCAGTTTCGTTAAATGGCAGAACTATTTTGGTAGCCTACATGTATACTGATTTCTGATTGGTTAATATTTTCTCATTTATGGATGTAGTGTTCTAGAGAAGACATGACGAGATTTCCCTCAATTCCCTAGGGAAAGGTTGGAAGTTTGCTGTGCTGTGTGAACGAGAAGAGTATTTTTACGTGTTTGTGAAACTTTGCCACATAGGAACGTGTATTATTGAGAGTTGTTGTATATACCGAGTGAGTAGTTTTAGAGAATGATATTTTAGCTTGTTTGATCAAGGATAAGAAGAGAGGTTAGATTGGGTCAAATTGCGTGTATGTACAGAGTGTAGTACGATGAGCACTGTAACAGATGAACGAATGGTATGCTTAAAGGAGTATAACGAAGTGTTTAGTATTTATCATAAGAGAGACAATGTAATCATACAAGGTATGATTCATGCTGATATAAGTATGTGAAGAAATGTATTATTCATGTTTACTTAATTGTTATACATGTCATGCGGATTTGTACAATACTTATGTTAATTGAATTAGATGGAACCACGTTCGCTAGTGTGAAGGAGTATACTTTAAAATGTGGTGACATATTGAGTTTCTTAACTAATGTATTACTATATAAATCGAATTGATGTAACCATTTACGATTGTATAATCAGTTTAGATAATGCTATATTTGTAAAGCTAATGTATATGTTCATGACATAAACTATGTTTAAAGCTGATTAGTTGACCATGAGTTATGAGTTTTCTTATTATGTTTCTGTGGTTATATGGATAATTTATATTAGCCATGATAGTTATACATATTTAGCATGTATTCAATGCATATTGATTTCAGTGGATTATATTAGCTAAACTGGTTATAGACATTAATTAACGTTGGTTATCATTAAGAGTGTAAAGTGATAACGTATCGCTGATGTGACATTTATACTTTGAGTAAGTACATTGAAGATTTATGGATAAAGTTGACATATATCATTGTTTGTTCGATAGTTGGCGATTATGGGGATCCAGATAGATATTGACAATGATTTAGTTCAGAATATTATTATTATTATTATTTTAAACGTTAGGACTTCATGCTGGAGTGTTCTATGTGTAATTAGTTGTTTATTAATGGCATGATATCAGAGTTGAATGTTATTGAATAAAGAAGACACTCTATTCACCATTATATATGAGGATGTGTGACAACAATTAACCAAGCTGTTTTTGTTATATTTTCTGCCTCTCAGGTACACCGTGCTGGGAGAGGCGCAACATTTGGAGGCACCACCCGGATGAGCCGCTGACTGATGTTACTGCCGGCGAATATGCTCATCCAGAGAAAGAACCGCAGGTAGGAAAAAATGACAAATGATTGTTTAAGATTACGTAATCATGGCACAGGGTGAAGTAGAATGCCTAATTGAAAGGATCCAGGAGACCCTATATCACTGTACCCAGGAACAACTTGAAGATTTATTAGATGGCCTTGGCTTGGCAGATGATATATCATCGAGGGCAAAAGAAAGGGGATTATCTGGCATGCAAAGAGCCATAAGTCGCTACCTGAATAGCGAATCCCTAGAGGATGCCCCAGACCAAGGGAGAGGAAAACTTTTGGAAATCTCTGAACAGCTTGGAAGATCGATGAAAGGTACCAGTAGTGAAGACAAGATTATTGACGACAAGATCGCCACGACAAATGATCAGACAGAGGTAACCAGCTCACCAACAATAATACCCCCAGCAACACACCAAACCGGACCGTACGTATGGAAGAAAGATTTGAAGATAAATGGTCAGATAGGAGAACCAGGTCAAAAGGACAAACTCAGTTTTGCCAGTCTAGCCAGGCAAATAGAGAGCAGTGTCCGCAGGGAATTTACCGCCGACGAAATTACCGAGGCAGTAATTCGAGCAGTTGTCCCAGGCTCTCGACTTCGGGACTACCTTGAAGGACGACCAGGAATAAGTCTTCCAGCACTGCGACGAATTCTGAGGGCTCACTACCAGGAAAAGGAAGCCACTGCTATTTTCCACGAGTTATCGACTGCAGCCCAGACTCAGAAGGAAACGGCACACAGTTTTGTCCTACGGGCCCTGGACTTACGTCAAAAAGTTGTGTTTGCATCACAAGAGACCGGAGCAGGACTCGTGTATAGCCGGAAGCAGGTTCAACAAATGTTCCTGCATACTGTATCAACGGGTCTACAGAGTGATTATCTCCGCCATGAAATGCAGTCGTTGTTACGAGATATCACCACTACAGATGAGACACTGCTCGAGGCACTGACGGTGGCGGTAGGACAGGAAGTTGAACGACAGACTAAGTTACGGAAACAACTGCCAAGAGTGAATCAGGTGAAAACGAAGGACGAAATAGATACACAAAGAACTAAAGGAGAAGACAAGAAGAAGGATGATGTCCTGACTGGTGGCGTAGATTGGACGCAACTACAAGCGGCCATTAAGAGTATTGTCCAGAAAGAGATGTCAGCACAGCAACCGAGGACTAACCAAAGTGAGGTCAGAAACCCAGGGCCAAGACGAGAGTGGGGATGTGACCAATGCAGACAGGAAGGAAAGGGTTCGGATTGTCGTCACTGTTTCCGGTGTGGTAGTGCAGAACACTTTCAACGAGGATGCCGACAGCCAAGATACAGGACGCAGGAAAACTACAGAGGGTCGCTCGCAAGGGACAACGAGTGATCGGTGTTACTAATACGTCCCAACCATCCACTTCTGGTTCTACCAGTACCCCTGATCATGTGTCCATCATGTCAACCTCGACCACAATGACCAACTCTAATCGGATGAATAAGCTGACCAAACTGCTTGGAAAGAAATGCTTGATACAGTGTAATTTCAACGAGGTTCCGACATTAGCGTTGTGGGACACAGGAGCACAAGTGTCGCTGGTATCCTCATTCTGGCTATCTCGTCATATACCCAATCACCCAGTGAGAGAGATTGCGGAGTTATTGGATGGGCAGAACCTAGAGATCAGTGGTACCACCGGTTCCCGGATTCCATACCAGGGATGGGTTGAATTCAGTTTTGGTATTCCAGGAGTTCCGTTCAAAGAGGCGAACCTGAACATTCCAATGTTGGTTACAGACGAACCACTGGAACATCCTATTATTGGGTATAACGTCATTGAAGAGGTTGCTCGTCAAACTGGTCAGACAGGAAATGTCCAGAGATGCTTTCAGTCCCTATTACCGGAGATGAGTATACCGGAAGTAAATACCATTATCAACATACTAAAGCCAACAGACACAGGGGAGATGTGCAACGTTCGAACATTGAGGAATGTCATTAAACTTAAACCAGGAGAGACGAAGCTCATCAAGTGTAGACAACATACCAGAGTAGACACAGAGATGACAGCCCTATTTGAGCCAGTGGCAGCTGATGAACTACCCTATGGGATAGTTCTTCATCCAACTCCTGTGACTGTGCATCGGGGAAATACTACTCGATTTACCATACCAGTGTCCAACAATGGTACGAAGGATGCTATACTGCCAGGACGATACCTCATTGGCCAATTACACACCACACGTGCTGTTCTTCCAGGTGAGTTCCTCACTGAACTTACCCCAAGAGTTGCAGACTGTATGAATATCCAGACGAACACAGGTCAACAAGATAACCCGACTAATGATGATAATTGGTTACCCCCTGTAGACTTGTCGCACCTCACCGAAACACAGAGACAGCAGGCAGAAACCATGCTGAAGGAAGAGTGCCATGCATTTGCCAGGGACGATACTGATCTTGGGTGTATCCCAACACTCAATATGGGGATTCAGTTAACTGATGGCATCCCTGTGCAGCAGTCGTACATCGCCGTCCCACCACCGTTGTACAAAGAGGTTAAAGAATACCTGAAAGACCTGATTAGCCGGAGCTGGATAAGAAAATCCCAATCCTCGTATTCCTCTCCAATAGTCTGTGTCAGGAAAAAGGACGGCACTCTACGACTATGTATAGATTACCGGAAGTTGAATCTCAAAACAATCACCGATAGGCAGCCAATTCCACGAGTCCAAGAAGTCTTAGACGCTCTAGGAGGGAATCAGTGGTTCTCCACACTTGACCAGGGCAAGGCTTATCACCAGGGTTTCATGGATGAAGGAAGCCGTCATGTCACCGCATTTGTAACACCATGGGGACTCTACGAATGGGTGAGAATCCCATTTGGCTTGAAGAATGCGCCAGCGGCTTTCCAACGTTGTATGGAAACGTGTCTGGAGGAACTAAACCACGAGATCTGCGTGACATATTTAGATGATGTGCTGGTGTACAGTTCAAGCTTCGAGGAACATGTGAGTTACGTCAGGCGAGTTCTCAGAGCCATGCAGGAAAAAGGGATGAAGCTGAGATCTTCCAAATGTGATTTATTTAAGAACGAGGTCACCTA
>JAODUM010180294.1:0-10069 GCA_025399915.1 Enypniastes eximia
AACCTCTACGTGCTCCAAGAATTGGTTTAGGTCTAGGAGTTACCACAACAAAGCATATCTAGCAGTAATGGTACATTGTTCTGTTCGTCTGAAGCCGACATTACGGTGTCAACACGACCAACTTATTTACTAGCTTTCTGTATAGGGAAAAAACCGGGTAAGGCATCTCAGTAGCCGCCCGTATAGTTCAACCGGTTTTGATTATGTATATCGAGTGGAAATAGTTAATGAGTATATGTCTTCTAAACATATTAGCTGGCAGATACAAGACGAAAGTAGGAAGGTATAATTGGGGGCTATAAATTGGAGTTACAGGTTGGGTATATGGTATCATCCATCCAGCATTCGCTATATTCGCAATATCTATATTGTTGTTTCATCTAGGCCGTATCTTCCCCTCCGTAACAAATGTTATTACAAAATAAAGTAGACTCCCGATCTAATAAATGCCGGATTTAACGAACTTCTCGATCTAACGAATAAAATTTAAATCCCCTTGGTTTTGGATGCTATATTTAGGTCAAACAATTGACGGTTACTAAAGAAATTGTCAAAAAATTGACGGTTATTAAAGATGGCGGACGTGAGACATAAACAAAAGAAACGAAAGTGAAACATTTAACGAAAAATCGACGTGTACAGGTGTAAAGACACAAAAGAACTGTTACAGAAACGATTTTAAGTAAAACGTTTTCGTTGTTTCATATTCTTGTTCCCGTTTCGTCGTCGTGAATTAACTTACCGTTGTTTTATAAAAATATATGCACGACCAAATGATTGTGACGATATGCTGACTGTCGAATATACAACAACAGCTCAATCTCTTTCACAACCAACTGATACGATTAGTACAGATGAAACTAACGAAAATATATCAGCAACCCAAGGCAGTAGTTATTGTTTAACCTGTAAAAGAACTTTTAAAAATGCAAGAGGTTTGAAACAACATACTCGAACTTGTAAAACTAACACAATACCAACAGTTTTAATACGAGAAGCGTCCGAGTTACAAGATCAGAACCCAAATATAGAAGTTAATGACGGGAATCGTGTAGATCCGAAAACCACTGACACGAATTTTATCGAAGATATAAATCATGCATACGAACAGATTGTGTTTTGGAAAAAGGATTTCTTTGAATTACCAAAATGCAGCTATGGTAAAGAATTTATTCGAGAGATGACGAGACTTGTAACTTCATGGTCCTCGAAATCGCCTGACAGAAACTTTTGTCTGAAAGCCTTAATGGTAATGCCTTCTCTATTGTTGTTACGGACCTCTAATAAAGCAAAGACAGCTGAAAATAAAAAACATTTAGCGAGGAGGTTAGAACTTTGGAAAGAACGAAAGGTTGATGAACTTTTGCATGAAGGTATGACCATTCAATCCCGCAAAAAGATTTATAACAATACAACTATGAATCAAGAAGAACTTTCTCGGAAGTTTAGTCGTTTGATGATGGAAGGAAAATTAAATGCAGCAATTCGTTTATTAGAAGGGAGTTCTGCAACTATATTGCCGTTAACAGATGACACAATGCATTGTCTTCAAACGAAGCATCCTACGGCACAAGCAAAATTTGATAATATGCTATTGCAAGGCCCCGTAAATTTGGTTGATAAAGTTATTTACGACGACATCGATGCCGAACTTATTCGAAAAAGTGCCGTTAGAACAAAGGGAGCTTCTGGACCATCTGGACTTGATGCTGACTTCTGGAGAAAGATCATTGGTGGAAGCGTATTTGGTGCGGCATCAGATGATCTATGTCATGCCATTGCTTTAATGACAAGACAACTGTGTAGCGAAGAGCTGAAAGATCCAGCAACGATATCGGCTTTAATATCATGCCGTCTTATCCCATTAGATAAATGTCCTGGTCTGCGTCCAATTGGAATTGGTGAGGTACTGCGTAGAATAATGGGGAAATCAGTCATGTCTGTTCTGAAACGAGATGTTATAGAAGCTGCTGGCTATGAACAACTTTGTACTGGAATCGAAGCCGGTTGTGAAGTAGCAATTCATGCTGTACGTGATCTTTTTGAACAAGAAGATACACATGGTTTCATTCAAGTCGACGCGAGTAATGCTTTTAATAGCATCAATAGAAGTGTACTTCTTCATAATGTTAGAATAACGTGTCCGGAATTATCAACATATCTGGTGAATTTTTATATCCTTCCTACAAGACTCTTCGTTCTTGGCGGAAAAGAGATACAGTCAGATGAAGGGACGACACAAGGAGATCCCGTAGCAATGGGGATGTATGCTATTGGTTTAATACCTTTACTAACATCCGTTATGTCAGACGCTAACATAACAAATCTTACGCAAGTGGCATTTGCTGACGATCTGACAGGTGTTGGGAAAATTGAGCAACTAAAGCTATGGTGGGATCAAATCATGAAATACGGTCCATATATTGGCTACAACGTGAATCAACAAAAGTCCTGGCTAATCGTTAAAGACGAATATTATAATGACGCTAAGCAGTTATTTGCTGATTCACAAATCCATATAACATCTGATGGCAATCGTCACTTGGGAGCAGTAATTGGCGATATTGAATGTACGACGAAATACATATCCGATAAAGTAGATTTGTGGATAAAACAACTGGATCAGTTGATCGATATTGCTAAAACTCAACCACATGCTGCATTTAGTGCTTTTGTTCATTGCCTGAGACACAGATATATTTTTGTAATGCGAACTGTTCCTAATATATCTGAGCAACTTAAAAGGTTAGATGAAAAAATCGATCAGTTTATTCAAGTAATTCTAAATGATTACAAGTTCAACGAAGACGAGAGAATGCTATACTCCCTTCCTGCAAAATTTGGGGGAATGGGTATAATTATACCATCTCAGTTAGCCGAAATCGAATATAACAACTCAATATCAGTAACAAACCATACGAAAGAATGCGTTTTACAACAACAAAAAATATATAATCATCATGCTGAACGTCTCAATTCGACAGTGAAAAGAAAAATCAAACAAACCAAGCTTGAAAAAAACAAGCTGGCACTAAATACTTTACAACAAAAAATTGACGATGTTGAGAAGAAGAGAGCACTAGAAGCCTCTCTGGAAAATGGTGCGTCAATATGGTTAACTGCACTTCCGCTGAAAGAACACGGTTTTGCACTTGACAAACAAGCATTCTGGGATGCAATACGTCTGAGATATGCTATACCCCTCCATCGATTACCAACAAGTTGTGTATGTGGTGCATCTTACAGCATTCAACATGCTCTTTCCTGTCCAAGAGGTGGCTTTATCATCAATAGACATAACGAAATTCGAAATTACACAGCTGAATTACTCTGTGAAATAAGTCCAGAAGTTATTGTCGAACCACTTCTGCAACCGTTGACAGGCGAAAAATTTAAAATGAAATCGGCAATAGCAAGTAATGATGCAAGAGCTGACGTGGCAGCGAGAAGTTTTTGGGTGAAAGGGCAAGTGGCGTATGCAGATGTGAGGGTATTTAACCCATTAGCCAAAAGTTACAGAAACCTAACACTTCAAGCTGCTCACAAGAAGAACGAAAACGAAAAGAAGCGCAATTACAATGAAAGAATTATAAATGTCGATCATGGATCGTTTACGCCTTTAGTGTTTTCCTGCTATGGAGGAATGTCTCGTGAATGTAGTCGTTTTTATTCACATGCTGCAGAACTGATTGCAGAGAAACGAAAAATGTCGAAATCCGTCGTTAGTGGTTGGATGAAAACTCGCTTGAACTTTTCCTTGATCCGATCCTGTTTATTATGTATACGAGGAACACGTTCGATATACGAGTACGTTGACAGAATAAACGAGTCAGATATTGGTTTGGCTGTGAGTGAAAGTAGAATCATCACTTAGACATATGTTTCATTCTTTCCTAAACTTTTATATATATATTTGTTGTTGTTGCGTGAACGTTAAAATTAGAAAATGTATTGTTATGGTAATAAGATTAGAACTGTTATTTAATTTAGCTAACGACGAATGCTATCCGCTGGAAATTATGGCATCTTTCACTAATATTAGGGCGTTGTCATTGGACGATGTGTTACCTATCTATGCTTTGTTTAAAGGTAACATTGGTTCTTTTAACGGTAGTGGTGAAAAGTTCTATCCGAACTTTTATAAGATTGTTACCCAAGCTGAATATCCACTTTTCGGTTCCTGCCTTGATAGAAATTGCACCTTGCTCCTTGGATTTGAGCTAGCAAATCATGTTTTGGGTCATTTGACTTCTGCGAGCTTCAAAGGGGATGTGTTGACATTTCAACATGAGAATAAGAATTTTTCAGAGAAGGAAAGGGCTGTGATAGGCTATCTAGGCGGATATATTTTTGGCACAATGTATCGTCGAATCCGATTCTCAAAATCCTCGCAACATACTAGTAAATATCATCAGCAGTGTTTATCCTTGTTACTTGCCGGAAAATTGCCTGATGATAGTGGCCTGTGTGAATCACCCGAGTACAAGTTAGTCAACTCAAAGAACCGTGGTGGATTGTGGAAAGTTACGCTGGATGCCATATGCATTTTTAGGACAGCGGAGTTACATTTCTTAAGGGCTACTGAAATATCTTGTCACGTAATTGATTGCATGGAGATTGTGTCTGGTCTAATGACAGATTGTGCAGTTTTGGCAAACTTTTCCAAGATAAGAGGAAGCTCTTCTGATCTTATCAAAAAGGAAGTGAGCCTTAACTTATTGCAAGACATGCTGACACTGTATATCCGTACCAGAGCTTTTTCACATGTTAAAAACAAACAGCAGCAACACAAACTTCAAGCCAAAAAGACCAAAGAAAAATCACTCCGTACCCAAATTAAGAAATTGTCATCATCCCTGGAACAAGGTCATTGAAGATGAACCATACTACAAAAACAGCTATTTTTATAGCTACACATTTAAAAAAAACTTATTTAGTGGCTTTGCACTGGTGTTATTAAGCACTACGAACATACAGTATTGTTTTTATTTTTTTGTTCAACCCTCTTTATGGTAACTCATGTTAGCTGATGTGCCATGGCCTAGCCACCAAGTCTGCAACTGCTGATCTTTCCGAACTTCGGGAACGGGGGTGCCCGCAGAAACCAAATATCATATCAGACCTTTTAAAAACTCCTGTCGAGTTCTCTAAGTACCTTGCTTACGAAACTTATGAATACTATTGTGCTATCTAGCAAAATGGTTTTCAATTTGTTACTCCTATCAGTACTAGAAATTATTATAAACATAGTCACAAGAAAGAGATAGCAACAACGTACCCCCGGGAAATGGAACATGCCACCATTATTGAACAACATTCCAATCACATTCTAAACTGCTGTCGCACCTTATCACGCAGATAAAACTACAGAGCTTATATTGTAAGAGTTTATTATGGAGATAACTATAGTTGAAACAATAAAAAAAGCTAAACTCCGTAATAGCATGCAGTGTTTAGCATCAAAATAAACCCCTTTTGATCGCTGATTATTTTGATGAGATGAACTTTATAAATATTAAAATGTCGCATTTAGAAATAAAACTGATTCAAGTAGAGCTCGGAGGTAAGTAATCGTGGTTTTCTGTCAATAGCTTCCACTGTTATACCCAAACTTTATCAGGTAGCTGAAAGTTACCAATATAAAGAAGTTTTAGAAATAAAGCTAATCTAGTGTAGTACTGTATATAGCTATAATAATAATAATAATGGACAATATTTAAGGTGGCTAGCCCAGAAAATCACAGACCTATAGTGGATTATTTCCACTGGGGGCCACTGAACTTCGGGAATGGGGATCAGAGAAGCAACAGTGCCATAGGCCAGTGGCCCCCAGTGGAAATAATCCACCGACTATAGGTCTTTGTGATTTTCTGGGCTAGCCACTTTAAATATTGTCTATTTTATTATTCTTATTATTATTCTTATTAGGCATAGACTGCAGTCATAATCCCAATAATATTTCTAATAATATGTGGCTATAAAAATAGCCGTTTTTGTAGTGTTTGTTTGTTTGATACTAATCTCAGCTTCATAGAATGATTTTAAACTGTTCTAGGTTTCTTTCGACATGGCAATGGATCGTTTGATATCTCAACTTGAGCATTACTGCTGACGTTACCAGCAATTGGGCGAAATATTTTTTGGTTCCTAATATTATTGTCATTGAAACCAAAGTCTCTCATTGAAGGGTTATCTTTACGTGCTCCCATCGATCTCTGTCGCCCGAAGTAGTTCTCAAGTGGGTCTTGGCAAAATCTTTCTGTGAGTACATACTTCACTTGATGATGAAGAAGAAATTTTACGAGCTCGATGGTAGAGTTCACAGTAATCTTTAGTCCCTCATATGATTGCCAAGACAAAAAGAAGTTGTTACGAGCCGTTTGAGAGTAATTTCCAGGACGTTGACGTGTAGACTGAAGCCAATCTTCAAAATATTTGAGGAAGACATTACGAAGCCATGAAAATCGCTCATCATTGACAGATGTAAAAGGAAGAAGAAATGGTTTTCGATCAAACAAGACCTCTTTGGTATTCCGTATGTTGACAATATCAAAAAATTGATCCATTAAGCCACAAAACTTTGCTGTACCAGCTGCATCAGGGGGACCAAAGTCCTGCAAAATGTTACTTACAGTAGAGCTTAAAATTTGAGCTGCAAGTTTAACATTCATGATGGAGTATGGTGTTAATTTTATATGTTCATATGTCAGTTTTGGTAACAGATGTAGCCCACATTCCCTGTCTTCATAGAACATATCAGATATATGATTCCATATCAAGAACATACCATCATTCCACATAAAACGTGTACATCTGCCAGCACCTGAGTTGGAAAGGCAGTTTCGGACAGTTTTAATCAAGTGTGGAGGATCGGAAATAAAGTATATATAACGCTTTTCACCTCTGATGAATTCATTCCGTGTTCTGTAAGTCACATCTACATCTGGATTCTTGTCCTCCTCATTTGTTAAATCAAAATGCATCCGAAATAGTTTTCGGTTTGGTGAGGCACCATCACATGTTACTGCTACGACATGGAGGTTACATTGAAGTTCACAGATACTAACTGCTTTCCAGAAAAGTGGAAATAATTGACAGGCTGTTGAAGAAGTTGTTGCAAAATTTGCAAGACTGAATTTAAATGGATTTACAATGCTTCTCAGCAGGAACACAAGAACATGAGTAGCAATAGTATCAGCTTTCTGAATAGTTGCATAGTTTAAATCAATATCTCCTAGGTCAACATAGCCAATCAGCTCCCCAGAGTGTTTATCCCACACCAAATTCTCTTGAATTTTCATTTCATCAAAGAGCAGAACTACAAATTTTTCAACTTCACTGAAATTTTTCACTTTTTCTTTTAACTCCCTTATGATGTTCTTGTTAAATCCACGCTCAGGTTTAATGTAGTTCTTATAATCTCTCAGACGTCGACGACTTGGAAGGATGAGGATACCAGTGCCTGATTTTTCATCATAACGTAGATCATCGTATGCTGCTGCTGATTTTGATGCCAGAGAAAGGCAGTAACGTATTATCATTGGATGATATCGGACACTAGATTGTGAAGTGGAAGATGATACAGAAAGATATTTTTGTTGCTCTTCCCAAAAAAGCTTCATAAAAGGTGAAACTTTTGTTTTATCAGTACCAGACATGATTGAAATTAAGTCAGCACCAACAGCAGAGCTGACAGTGACAGATGAATTTGCAATGGCTTCATGTAACTGTTGGTTACGTTCTTTTAAAGCTTTGTTCTCTATGCGGTAATTTTGAAGCGTTAGTTTTACACGTTCCGGTGAGGTTAAAGCAATGGGAGCGTTTAATTTAGCTGGAATTAAGAGTGATTCTGTTTGCCGTTTTACTGCTTTTTGAACTTTCTTGATATTGAAATTCTCTGATGTGCTGCATTTAGAACACTTGTTGGTAGCAGTAGATTCCAGGAGAGAGCAGTTACTAGCTCTGTGGTATACTGATTGGAATGTGACAGAGTTATTTGCTTTAGAAGGTGAATAAAATTTAGGTATACAGTGTTTTAGGATAGTTGACTGGTTGACGAGTGCTTGTATGTCAGTTACACCTTGACATATAGTATGACTACTTAAAACTGATATAAGGTTTGACAAGGTGATGTATTTCATGCTTGACTGATATTTTGTGTAAATTTGATGGTCTGGTGGTACACTCCATCCAAATATACGTAGTGTAAAACATAGATTCTGATCAATATATATTTCAAAGTGAGATAACATATGAACACCATCATCTTTGTAAACTTTTGCATGATTATCAGATTTGGTAATATACCAACCACTTGGCAATTTTAATGTGTTTGCTCTTTTTATAAAGTCGTCATATGTTTTATAACATTGATGTGTTGAGATGACAGTCGTGTTTGGTTGTAGTGTGACCTTTTTCTGTAGAATTGATAATGTAGAGGCTCTGGGTTGTGTGCTAAAACCAAAATATTAAATTAGCTACAGTATCTACACAAATAATTATAACTGTACAATCTAAGTGGTTGTTTTACCATCAGAGTTAATGGTGTTATAATAATATTTCTGCTATATTTATGTTAACATACTCTATTTATAATTTTTGGATACTTTGTTGTGTTTATAATTTTGGTGTATTATTTTTATAAATAAATTTATAAAGTTTATCTGTCAGTTTGTTTTATTTTCAGGTATTTTATTTATTCAGTGGCCCCCAGTGGAAACAGTGGCCCCCAGTGGAAATAATCCACCGTGATTTTGTGGGCTAGCCACTTTAAATATTGTCTATTATTTTTATTATTATTATTATTATCATATTTTACATGGCTAGCCTCACAAATTTCGAGGGATATACCCTGTATATTATTTCCAGGAGGAGCCATGCACTAGCCGCTTCAGCACTCCACTGCGCCTCCACACTACTTGTGGTGATTCATATTCCATGTTACTTCTCAGTAACATGATATTTGAAGCCACAAGTAACAACGACTAAGGTCACCTCACCACCAATGTCCTCGTGGGGGACCAGAACCCGTAACCCTGATCGCCTTAACCACTCGGCCACGGCTCCAATAAATGGTGAAAGAACCCAGGCCAGATACATCTCCATATACTAGAGAGGTAGAAAGGGTTTTTCTATAACAATTACCTTTTTGAGGAACATATGCTTTTCTTTGGTAAGTTGAGAACTGGTAGTGCTCCAGGTTGCAATGTTGTTCGAGTGTCATCTAAAAAAGATACTACTGATTTTATAAAGGCTCCTTTACTTTTCTTCTTAAGGAAATGGGGCATAAGTTCGAGAAATATTGGTTGTCAGGGCTCGAAATAACTGTCGATCATCACTGTGGAGGAGAGATTTTTCAGAATATTTTCAGCCAGTTTGGCTTTAAATATTCTGAAAAATCTCTCCTCCACAGTGAATCGGCAGTTATTTCGAGCCCTGGGTGGAAGTACAGTAGTAGACAACTGCCTAGTTAAAAACGACCTAGCTACTGGGTTAGCTAGACTATAACAGAGTTAAATCTTGCACAGCAAGTCATACGTTATTCTCCACAGCAAGTCATACGTTAACATACGTGTTATTATTGATTCTGGTGAGTAATGACGTTCACATATATGCAGGCTCCTCTTCTCAATCTGTGCTCTCAGCCCCTTGTCCACAACACGATCTCTAACTATAATATCGACCAGTTTCTTGCGCCAGTTGAGACTATATTCGTCGTCTTTTGTAGGGATACGAAATATAGCTATCCCACTAGTACTTCTGGAAGTCGAACAGCCAAAAATTGAACAATTCGCGCCCGGCATTATGCATTGGAGGTAGCTAGTTCCTTTGAAAAGTTCGAATCTTCCCGCTATGTTTATATTTGATGCACCTCGCAGAAGACTGGGTAAGAATAATTTTCGGAACCTAAGTTCATAGCCAAAACGGCCGGATACGGCCCGTGTTTCCAGACTACTTCTTTCTTGTGACTATGCTATCAGCAACAGCAGTGCCTGAAATCAAACCTTGTTAGATAGTCGATGCATGCAATAGTTAGTAATCTATCCATATATAATAGGGAAAAGCAGAG
>JAODUM010181404.1:0-10065 GCA_025399915.1 Enypniastes eximia
AACATAACATAACACTTTATGTGCATATATTGAGTAGCTACATACATTTGTACTACATATGTACAAGATCACAAGAGTTCTACTATAAAAAGAGTATCAAGTTCAAAAGCGAAACAATTACTTCTCAGAGAAACATGCTAGCAAATTCAGAAGTTTCTTTACGTAAATGCATGTATAGCCCCAAGAAGTTTCTTAATGTTTTACAGGACCTAGTTCTTAATGTATTACAGGACCTAAAACAACAACATGTATACGTGTAGATACTTGTTGGCTAGCTAGCCAAACGTCAGCTTTAAATATGATAATGATAGATGTATATATATCTAGAATCGGATGTTTTTTATCGAAAAGTCGAAGAGGTACAAGAAAGTTTAAAACCCTACAGAGCGAGAAAGGGTAAACAGAATTCTAGTTTTGATATTCCAGAGTTCTTGAAAATATTCATAATGTTTTTTCGTCTTGTTACATTAAGATGGAACATAAATATGACAGTTTTAAAATTATCTTTCCTATTCCTATTCTAGAAAGCAATGCCGGTCCGATCACTACAAACATATTCAAATGGCACTTTTAGGGAATTTTCACGAATGTCATCCAAAGTTGTTGAAACATCTGGCATTCAATGTGCTTGTAATGCACTTTATGCAATATATATGGAAGACATTGGAATTGGATTATATACTAGCAATAAACGAGCTTCCAAATAACATAATTGTTGAAGATAACATCAATGCTTTTAAATATTTGAATACTAGTTTAGGGTTCTTCATCATCATCTGGTCGAGTTTTCTCGGACATGTGTCATATCACGCCATCCATCCCTGTCCTCCATCAGAACAGGTAGTTCATCTGGTGCGCAGTTGTTGTCTTTGCATAGTTGGTCGATGTAGGTAATGGCTGGGCGACCAGGTCTTTTCCTACCATGCTGTGGTACCCAGAGCATGAGGTCCACTAATGATTGCTTGTTTGGCTCGAAAGCAGTGTCCTGCAAAGCGCATTCTTCGTTCTTTTAATATTGTGCTGAGTGGAGGGATCTTTCCATAAAGTTGATCTTTGCTAGGATGTTGCTAGGATGCTCTCAGCATCCGAGTGTATGTTCCATCAAGTTGTGATTCCAGGTTTCTGGTTAGTGTCCATGTGATTGCACCATACATGAGGACAGACTCTACTGTAGCTCTGAAAAAGCTTCGCTTCAGATTGTCTGATAGAGTTGATTTCCAGACAGTCTGCATTTTGTTCAATGCTGTCCAAGCATTTGTAATGCGTATTTTCATGTCTTGTTCTGTGGAGTTTATTTCACTGCCAAGATATTTAAAATTTTCAACAGCTTTGATCTCTGCAGCAGATTTTGTTCGAATCGAGCCTTGTTGGTTAAAACTTAGGAACTCTGTTTTCGATGCATTCACATACAGGCCAAAGCCTTTGGCAGCATTTTCAAGATTATGTAGAAGGCTAGATGAATCTAGGATGGTATCTGCAGTGAGAGCTAGGTCATCTGCATAATCAGGATATCTTCTTGATTTTCTTTTAGTCAAGGTAAAGCCGAGGTCAAGGTAAAGTCGTTGTGGTTGTGCAGTGATGTTCTCAGTACATAATCAAGTGTGATTATACAGAGGAATGGTGCAAGTGTGTCCCCCTGAAGAACTCCTGCTGCAATATTAAAGAAGTCTGTATCGCCATCTGGTGATCATACTAGTGACTTTGTGTTCTCATACAACATCATTATGGCAGATACGGTCTCGCTGGGAATACCATAGGCTTTGAGTATATTTTCTATTTTCCCTCTGTGAATAGAGTCAAAGGCTTTGGAGAAATCGACAAAGAGGATACAAGCTGGGAGATGTTCCGCTCTGACTCCCTCCATGAGCCTACGGACTGTCAGGATTTGTCCAGTTGTTGATCTATTTTTTCTAAAGCCATTTTGGTTTTTGCGGATAATTTTTTCTACTTCTGGCTGTATACGGTTTAGGAGCAGGGCGTTGTATATCTTCGCAGCTATTGAGGTGAGGGTTATTCCCCGATAGTTCTTTGCTAGGCCCATATGTCCCTTTTTGGGGAAGGGTAGTATGCAGCCCTCAGTCCATCTTTGGATTGTCTCTTTGTTATACACAGAGTTGCAAAACTTTAGGAGTATATCGTTGAATTCCAGTGTGTTCCACGTTTCAGGGGGAATGTTATCCAGACCAGTAGCTTTCTTGTTTTTATTCTTTTTCAAAACTATATCCAGCTCTTCTTTTGTGAAATTGCCAAGTTTGATATTTAATGGCGTTTTAGCTATTTCTTCTATCTCAGTATCTGAAACATTGGGAGCAGATCCAAGGAGTTGTTGAAAATGGTCTTTCCATTTACTTAGCCTTTCATCCTGGCTATTTGCCTTTAAGGTAGCTTTGTTGGACGATTTTCTGCCACTGATCTCATTGGCAGTTTTCCATGCAAGGGCAGACTGCTTATTTGCAGCAGCTACTTGGATTGATTGGATTTTATCCTTTATATATTCTGCTTGCTCTTTCTCATATGTTTGCTTCAGTTCATCCATTGCTTCATTAAATTTTCTGATGTTATCTAGCGATGGATCGGAAATCTTTCTGGATGCTTTCTCTTTTAGTGAGGCTCTCTACATCTTCACTTCGGACGACTCCCATGGAACTCTCTTCTTGAGTTTTGGTTTACGTGGGATATTCTCCTCAGCAGCTTTTTCATGAGCAATGACAAAGTTGTTCTAACTGGAATTTGTAGAAGGTGTGTCTTCCTCAGCTTCCAGAGCAGCAAATCTATTTCTGATTGAAACAGGGAACTGTGTTTTGATGTTTTCATCTGTAGTCAGAAGTGCCAAGTCATATCGTGGAAAAGGTGATGAATCACATTAGCACGGAGGTTGAGACGGAAATTAGCTGATACGATTCTGTGATTAGAAGAAACGCTGTGGAAAGTATTATAAGCTTGACAGTCCAGTGCACTATTTTTCAATTTTTTATTGATCACAATATGGTCGAGTTGTGCCCTTGCCCCGTTTGGGTAGGTGAATGTCCATAGTTTTTGATTTGTCTTTTTGGAATTTTGTGCTCAGACAGACACGACCATTATCTTGCAGGAAATCTTCTAGTAGAAGTCCATTCCTGTTGGAAGAGTCGTGGAAAGCAAAGCTTCTACCTAGTTGTGCATTAAAGTATCCAGCAATGATAAGTAAATTGTGATTTGGAACTGCTTTCACAAGAGATGACATATTTTGATAGAATTTTTCAACATATTCAATGTCACTGTTGTTTGTTGGAGAGTAACATGATATAATTGTGGTGGTGGGGTTTCTAATGAAGTTGGCTATAATAATTCTAGATTCTATTTCTTCTATACTATTTAGAGCTTTAAGAGCTTGTGTCGACTGAGTAGCATCCCTACTCCACCAATGGTTGCATTAATAGCGTTTTTGCATGCTGAAGCTGAGACGAAAATCCAGCCTTTTCCAACATCATGGCATTTGAGATTGATTTCAGGATGGAAAAACCTATGCTCCTGAACACATATCACATCAATGTTTTGTGTGATTGAAGATGCTACAAGTTCAGGTATTTGACTTATTGTATTTAGTGTGCGAACATTGAAGGTTGAAATTAATGTTTGTTTTTTGCATACCAACAGTATAGGTTTTTGTTGTTTTTGACCCTGAAGCTGATTTTTCGAACGCTGTGCCAGGGTCGTAACAGCAGCAGAACGCGCTCCTTGGTGTCCCACGCGACGAGCGATGTGGTGTGAAATTGAATTTGTGATATTCATTATGTCTTTCGGTAGCAGATTACTAGACAATGGTGCGCCAGGCCTAACGTTAGGGTTTGAGATCCGACTTTTCCTTCTCCTAGGTGAACTGCTAACCAAAGCTTTCGAGGTCCACCTCCCCGTTGGTTTGAAATCAGAGTTTTCCTTCTCTTAGGTGAAATGCTGGCCAAAGCTGATGAGGTCCACCTCCCCAGAGCACTGGTTATTGGTAGGCGCCAGTTTCTCGCCTAACACCCCTTCTCCTATTGGTTCCAGAACAGGTTTGCCACGAGAAGGCTAGGAGTTGGATGATTTGGTTGTCAGAGGCAAGGAGACGCTGCCGAATGGAACCATTTCTTAGGGGTAAGAGTGCTCATTTCTCTTACCCGGTCCGGCATTAACAACCTTTAGAAACCTAAACCTATAACCTAACCTTGTAGCTACTGTTATATGAGCAGCTTTTGTGTTTATACGTGTGTGAGAAGGTCCCTTTTACTAAAACAAGATATTCCATCCATATTAGTGAAGTTAGAAGGAAACTATTTGTAGCTACTGTTATATGAGCAGCTTTTGTGTTTATACGTGTGTGAGAAGGTCCCTTTTACTAAAACAAAATATGCCATCCATATTAGTGAAGTGAGAAGGAAACTACTTGTAGCTACTGTTATATGAGCATCTTTTGTGTTTATACGTGTGTGAGAATGTTCCTTTTACTAAAACAAAATATTCCATCCATGTTAGTGAAGTTAGAAGGAACTACTTGTAGCTACTGTTATATGAGCAGCATTTGTGTTTACGTGTGTGAGAAGGTTCCTTTTACTAAAACGGAAAAGAATTTAGTGCTGGTTTAAAAAACGAAAAGAAATAATGTTTCTGTATTTATCCTTATGTTCTTAACATCCTCATAGCCCATGTCCAATAGTGTTTGGTGGTGTTGCCTTACGTTTTGTTTATTTTTTCCGAAATGTCAGCCTCTTGTTGCTTATGAAAGTGTTGCTTATGTTCTATAAAAAAATAGCACTTATACACATACTGTATGCACTTATACTCAGTTTCAGTTTTTATTTCGCCAATACTGATATATAAAACTGTTGTTTATGTACAGAGGATAAAATGGTAGGAACCCGAAGAAGATTTACATTAATCACCAGGCAACTTTTACAACTGAACACTTATATTACGGAATTTAATGTAGAAGATACGATTTTATAAATGATAGTATCGTTTTCGTTTCAGGCTACTATGATATTGGATAATACATTTCTTTCTTCGAAATGGAAACTTTCGAAAATAAAGACATATTTCATATTAACATTCATATTCTTTTTAATCTTGTTTATCTATTGTCACGAGTCATTTGGTACGCATGCGAAGTATGATACCATTCCTGAAGATAGTGTTACTTGTTCTCGATTTCAAGAACGGATGTTTATATTAGTTTCGCTTACTCAACATGTTCATGATGCCTTTGATAAACATCATATATCGCATTTTATAATATATGGTTCTATATGGGGGCCATTGCGTGGGTATAAGGGTCCCTTACCATGGGATTATGACGTTGATTTTGGTACACTGTTGACTCGTGATACAGAGAAACAAATTAGAGCAGTCATGGAAGATTTGAAATCGCAAAACATAGGTAGCAAAGTATGTTCAGAGTCTGGACTATATAAATTTTTCTTTCTTAATAAGCAACAAGGAAAAAAGAAAGCTCTACTAGATTTATTTGTTTACAAAGAGACTTGGTTTGGACTTGTACGGCGTATTGGATACGAGCCATTTTTGCTGATACTGCATTATTATATTCATCACACTTTCCCACTGGAATATGTAAAAGATGACTTGCCCAGAGTAAGGTTCGCAGGACGTGATATTAGTACGCCCAAGGGCGGTATAGCTATTATGAAGTATCTATATCGGTATAATTGGATGAAAGAAATGAAGCCGAAAAACTTCAATTGTTCCATTTCGTATGTATACAACCAATTCCTCGATGAAGGGAAGCTAGAGTAGTACACCAATTTGATCGAGATTCGATACTCAACTCGAGTCACTTCCCGCTCATTTCCTCTCCTCGACACCAAACGTTTTTATTTTACTCATCTTTTGGGGTTACTGGCGACAATTCTAGACCATTTCATCTCCTCAACACCAAAACGCAACACTTGTAAAAAATTTCCCAAAAATCAAATGCGCAAAACAGCGCATGCGCAAAAATAATGCTGACATCAACAAATAATCCCAATAATGAATAAGGGAATTCCCCTCATTTCTGTCCGCTAAAAAAATCATTGATAGACTAAAAATCGTATATAATAAAGAGAATGAACTTCTTTAAAAATTCAATTTCAAAATTATACAACATGGTATCAGCACCAGTTGCAGCAACACGTGATGCGCTCTCTACTCGATTGCAAAATGTGCGTGAAATTGTGTCTTCATTATATAATAGAACCAAAGATAGATTAGGATATGGGCAGCGTTTGCACGATGAGGTTGAGCAAGAGGCCGAGGAAGACATTATTGCGGATATTCACCACCTATATGACGATGAAGACGTCGATCTCACACCCCAGGAACATGAAACCGCCCTCAACCGAGCCTTTCAAAGCTTCCGCATCCCTGGCATCGCGAAGACAGATGTCGATAGCTACTTGGAGAAAGTCAGACCACACGTTCGCAAACTGATCGAGGAGCAGATGAAGGTTAGTGGTGCCAGGGTGCAGTTGACCTTATGGATCAGGTGGAGAAAAGAAAAAGCACCACTGGCTTTTGATCTGGATGCTGAAGACCTCAAGGACGGTGAGGATCTACTGGACGCTGAGGATATGCCTCCAACTACTAACACCGCGGAGATCTTTGACAAGGCCTTCAACAGTGAAATGCCGGGTTGTTTTCCAGGTAGTGACATTGACGAGGTGATCAATGCGAAGTATGCCTTCCTCAAGAAAGGAGTCGAAAAGGCTGCAATGCCGAAGAGTGGATTTACCCTCGATCAAATTCTCCACCTCGACATTGCCTTTCACAAACTGAAATTAACAAAAGGTTCCTCGTACATCAATCTACCAGCCTGGATCGCAACGAAGAAGGCGGTTGTCAATCCAAAGAATACCGACGATGCATGTTTCAAATGGGCCATCATAGCAGCCCTACATAACGAGGAGATAGATGCCCACCCAGAACGTATTTCCAAACTCCGTCCATTCGAAGACCGATATGAGTGGAAAGGCCTCGAGTTTCCACTGGCCATCTCTAAGATCTCCAAGTTCGAGGAGAACAATCCGGAGGTGGCGGTGAACGTGCTGTATACTACCGGCAAAGGCATCAACATCCACCGCCGATCTAAGTATAACCCAACACGCCCTAAGCAGGCCAACCTCCTATTGGTTGCCGAAGGTGATATCTGGCACTATACCGCCATCAAGAGCCTATCAAGGCTGCTGAGTAGAGAAAATCGAAAGTATACAAGAATGCAGCATTTTTGTCTGAATTGTTTACATGCCTTCAACTCGGCCGTGAGTAGAGACAAACATTACGACTATTGCACCAACCACGGCGAAGTCAAGATTGATATGCCAACTGAGAAGGATAAATGGATGCAATATCATGATGGTCAGATGCAATTTAGGGTACCATTTGCAATTTATGCAGATTTTGAAAGTATTTTGGTGCCCTTTGAAACTGTTGAAAATAGTGGTAATACGTCGTATACAGAGAAGCTCAACAAGCACGTCCCGAGTGGTTTTTGTACCTACAGTAAATTCGCCTATGGAGATGTCCCCGAACCATTAAAACTCTACCGTGGTGAAGATTGCGTTGAAAAGTTCGTTCAACATCTGGAAGATGAGGCCAAGAGGTTGTACGAGACGTTCCCGCAACAGCCTATGCTTCCATTGACAGAGGTGCTAGAACGTGAGCATAGGGCGGCAGCAATATGCCATATATGTCTGAAACCGTTTGACGATCCTGACAAAAACCGCAAGGTCCGAGACCATTGTCACTACACTGGTCTGTATCGAGGCGCCGCGCACAACAACTGCAATTTCAAGTATAGGATCCCCGACCATATTCCGGTTGTGTTCCACAACCTAAGTGGGTACGACGCGCATCTTTTTATACGTGAACTTGGTGAAAAATATAACAAAGATGATATTGGTTGCATCGGGGAAAATAAGGAAAAATATATCTCATTCAATGTCAAGGTACCGGTCAAGCTAGCTGGTGTATTCAAGTCGGATGGCGACGATGTAGTGAAAAAGATCCAACTCCGGTTCATTGACAGTTGTCGGTTCATGCCGTCAAGTCTCGACAAGTTGTCGAGTAATTTGAGTGACGCGCAATGCAAAAGTCTTCGCTGGTTTTACACAGAAGACGCCACGTTCAAACTGATGCGTCGCAAAGGCGTGTACCCCTATGAATACATGGATAGTTGGGAAAGGTTCGATGAGACTAGGCTACCACCGAAGGAGTCGTTCTTTAGTAAATTGAATATGAGTGGCATCAACAACAAAGACTACGAGCATGCGGAGCAAGTATGGAATACCATGGGTGAAAAGACATTAGGCGGCTATCACGACATATATCTCAAGACTGACGTGTTGTTGCTTGCCGACGTGTTCGAGACGTTCAGAGACACGTGTTTGCAACACTACTCACTCGACCCCGCACATTTTTATACAGCACCTGGTTTAGCGTGGAAAGCAGCATTGAAACACACTGAAATTAAGTTAGAATTATTAACAGATATTGACATGTTATTAATGTTTGAATCTGGTATTAGAGGTGGAATAACACAAGCAGTTCACCGGTACGCAAAGGCCAATAACAAATACATGGGTGACGGGTACAACCCAGCAGAAGAGACCTCGTATCTACAATACCTTGATGCAAATAATTTATATGGTTGGGCAATGATTCAAGACTTACCAACAGGTGAGTTCAAATGGGTAAAAAATATAGAAAAATTTACAACAAAATTTATCGATAAATTAGTGAAGAAAAACAAGCATGGATATTTGCTCGAGGTGGATGTGGACTACCCTGAATCATTGCATGATATGCATAACGACCTTCCATTTCTACCTGAAAAGATGAAAATCAATAAAGTTGAAAAATTAGTACCAAATCTAAATAATAAGAAAAAATATATTGTACACATCAGAGCATTAGATCAAGCATTAAAGCATGGTTTAGTGTTAAAAAAGGTGTATCGTGTAATTCAATTTAAGCAATCTAATTGGCTCAAATCTTATATCGATATGAATACTAATTTAAGAACTGCTGCTACTAACGAATTTGAGAAAGATTTTTTCAAACTTATGAATAACTCGGTCTTCGGAAAAACTATGGAAAATATTCGCAAACATAAAGATATGAAATTAGTAACGAATGAAAAAAAATATCTTAAATATGTGATGAAGCCAAACTTTAAAGATGCAGTTAGATTCAGTGAAAATCTCATCGGTGTTGAAATGTGTAAAATAAAAATAGTAATGAACAAACCAGTCTACCTCGGGCAGGCGATCTTGGATCTGAGTAAGATGGTGATGTACGAGTTTCACTACGACTACATGCTGCCCAAGTACAAGAGTGCGGTAAAACTCTGCTACATGGACACGGACAGTTTCGTCTACCGCCTCAATACGGAGGACTTTTATGCCGACATTGCTGGCGACATCGAGAACCGGTTCGACACCAGTAACTATACCGAAGCCAGACCTCTACCCATCGGGAAAAATAAGAAAATCATAGGCTTGATGAAGGACGAGTTGGGTGGAAAAATCATGACAGAATTTATTGCGTTGAGGGCGAAACTCTACGCGTACAAGATTGACGACGGGCAAGAGAGTAAACGCTGCAAAGGGGTAAAGAGGTGTGTCGTGTCGAAGAGCATATGCTTCGCCGACTACAAAAATTGTTTAGACGACGGTATAAATTTCTACGCAAGGCAGGTACTCATTCAGAAGAAGAACCACGAGGTTTTCACGTCGCGAATGAACAAGATTGCATTGAACCGCGATGACGACAAACGGTTCGTTCTTGAGAATCAAGTATACACTCTGGCGAGAGGACATCGCATGAGTGAATTACTGCAGGTGTTTGCTGCAATATCTCATAATGCAATGGAACTCGTTCAAGAGGATCAAGTCAACACTCTCGCGAGAGGACATTATGGAGCCACTGCAAGGCATTACAGTTCATCGATGAACTTAAAGTTTTGGTACGATCAAAAAGAAGCCTCAGGTCTGTGCAGCTATGATGATATTGAGTAACTGAGCAGGTGCTTAAACGGCAAGTGTATTGAAGCGTTTA
>JAODUM010182514.1:0-10053 GCA_025399915.1 Enypniastes eximia
TTTTGAATATTTGAGTTTATATTAAAAACACTAAATGGAATATCTCTTCTAACAAAAATAGAGGTCCCCCAGAAGCCATTCTGGGGTTATCCATCATTTTATGAATTGAGGAATAATTTGGGATATTTAAAGATTTTCATAGTTGGCTTTTATGCCTCGGCAGTTCCACTGTAAAAATTCAGTATTCATTTTGAATTAGCGAAGTTGTAGGAGTAGTATTTATAGGTTCGCTTATTCATAGTCTCCAATATATTTGTCGAACCTTGTAGATCGGGAGTCTACTGTGATCAGTAAATATTAGCCAGAATTCCAGTTGTCACCCAGTATAGTTTCCAACTTACTCAACACATGAAGGATTTAACATAGTGCAACCTCGTTCCCACGGCATCTTGCTCTCTCGCAGCGGATGTAACAATGGCAAGATGCCCGGGGATGAGGTTGAACATAGTGTAGATAGATATTTTGAAAGTAAACCAATACGCAATAAATTAGAGAAAATAGAGAACTGTCTGTCATTACAACCGTCTATCATTACACGTAAGTCGCCTCATTATCTGTATACTATTCTATTATAATATACTACTGTAACAAATATCTCATGATCCTGCTAGGAGTGAATTATTTAGAGCATTACGTCACACACAGATTATTTTAAAAACTCCTTCTTTCCATACTGTGTTAAGGGGCAAGCCCCCTCCGAAACTTTCACAAATCGGATTTTTTTTTATGGATGTTTCTGACAGCAAAATTATCGTAAATTTCGAATATGAAGACCGTTGTTATTAAAAATAGTTAGTTTCCTAGTTATTTACATTATGATGTGACGCGGTAGGCAAAATTTCCCTTAGCAACGCGCATAGCAACAGAGTTTTGAACTCTTCATGGTCCTAAAGAGCATCCTAACGCTGAAGTCTGAGCCTTACAGGCTTCCTGAACCCGTGTGCGCTTTATCTACTTTGCTTATTGTGTCCTAAGGTTCATTAGCTGTAGCTAGCAACTAAATCATATCTCTGTAAATCAGCTTGTGTATGTATGTAGGATAGAGTATGGGAAAAATAATCAAGGAAAAACAACCTTCTGATAGAGTCAAACATTCTACAACACGTTATAAGAAAAGAAGAACGTTCTGTAGAAACAAGAATGGAAAAAATGTAAATATGGATGTAAATAGTGATGTAAATATTGACATTGTCATGGATGTAAACAGAACTGAAGCTATGGATATAAATAATAAAGATGGCGAACGTTGTAGCTCACAGGGCACAGTCTCAGCAAGAAAGGTTCAAAACATAACACCAACACCTCTTGATAAATACAATAGTGTTACTGGTTATAGAATTATAGACTTGCACATTTTAGCAAGTATAATCAATGCGCTTTTATGTCCTGAATGTCGTAGACCTGTTTCTCTTACCGAGGATACTTTGAAGCGTAAAGGATTATCATGTTCCCTTGCAATTGTATGCAAGTGTGGTTTTAATTTAGACTTTTACACTTCCAGAAAATGTGAAAAAAGTTATGACATAAACAATCGCACAATATATGCAATGAGAACATTGGGTCAAGGTCATGCAGGCCTAGAAAAGTTTACGTCATTGATGGATATGCCACAACCAATGACGAGAAACAACTATGACAAAGCAGTTGCTAAATTAGCTTCAGTTACCAAATTAGTGGCTGAAGAAACTATTACTGATGCTGTAATAGAGTTAAAGGGTGATAAATCCCAAGATGAGATAGTAGATATTGGTATTTCTGTTGATGGCAGTTGGCAGAAACGTGGTTTTTCATCAAATAATGGAGTTACGACTGCAATTTCAATAGATACCGGTAAAATAGTTGATATTGAACCAATGAGTCGTATATGTAAGGGGTGTTTATTGATGGAGAAGAAGAACTATAGTAGTCCATTGCAATTTGCTGCTTGGAAAAATGCCCATGTATGCAAATTTAATTACATTGGTTCCGCCGCTGGAATGGAGACGGTCGGTGCTCAACGCATATTTGAACGCTCGATCACAAAACATAATCTCCGTTACACGCAATATTTAGGAGATGGAGATAGTAAGAGTTATGCAACTGTAAAGGATACATATCAAGGTATTCAAGTCACAAAATTAGACTGCATCGGGCATTTTCAAAAACGTATTGGCTCTCGCTGTCGAAATTTGAAGAAGAATGTAAAAGGGTTGGGAGGAAGAGGCCGTCTAACCAATGCTACAATTGATCGGCTACAAAACTATTTTGGAATTGCCATAAGGCAAAATAGTGGAAATCTGGAAGGAATGAAGTCTTCTGCCTTAGGAAGTCTTTTCCATGTTGCTTCCTCAAAGAAGAACAACTGGCACTACCCGCACTGCCCTACCGGTAAAGAAAGTTGGTGTAGATATAACAAGGATATCGCTAACGGCACGACAGAATACAAGCCAGGTCCTGGTCTACCACTAGATGTAATAATGAAAATAAAACCCATATACATAGAACTAACATCTGATACCTATTTAAAGCGATTGTTGCATGGAAAAACACAAAACCAGAACGAAAGCTTCAATGCAACAATCTGGGAGCGGGTGCCCAAAACAAAATTTGTTTCACTAACGCAATTGCAGTATGCCGTGTATGATGCTGTTTCAAACTTTAACATTGGACGAAAGGCCAGTATTCTAGTGTTTGAGAAATTGAACATGGTACCAGGACATTATACTCTTCAAGGCTGTAATAGGTTGAACGTTAAAAGAATAACCCAGTCGGCATACAAATTTAACACAAAAAACAAAACCCGTAGAAAAATCTTACGTGGCCGTAAATACAAGAAAGATGATGCCCATGAACATAAGGAGGGGAATTTATATGAGGCAGGAGGCCATTAAGATGTATAGTATAGTATCTTTAGTATCTGTGAGCTTTTAACACATTATATGTTGTTTTAACACTTCTAGTTTTATTGATAAATATAGTTTAAGACGAAAAATTTCCCAATTTTTACACAAAAAGGCTTTTTCCTCAAAGTGACATTTTTGGTACGCCGGTAAAGATATCTCAGCAACAAAATAAGCAAAATATTTGAAATTTTTAGCATATGTTCCTAGTCTAGTTTGCTATAAAGTGAGCGGAACCGATTTTTCAGAAAAGTTGTTGTTTTTACATTTTTTGAGACTGAAATAATTTAAAATTGGGTAAAAATTGAACCCAAAATTTAAAAATGGCTGCTGCGTAATCACAACTTTTTTGATAAAATACTTTCCGCTCACTTTGTAGCTTTACTTTATGTGGATCCATGTTCAAAAAATCAGATTCACAGATGATGTTGGTAGATGGGAATCTCTGCCGGGATAAGCCCTATATTTTTCTTAGGAACATGGTAACCATGGCAACCGGTTACCATTTTTTTAATTTTTTATATGGATTTTATTTGGATTTTAATATAGATTCCAACTATATACTTAGTTACTGTTGTTCACTCTTCCTAACAGAAATAAATTTTTTAGGGGGCTTCCCCCTTAAGCCGTCTATCAAAAAAGCGCAGCGGCTGTAAATAGACGATAATTTGCTCTGGGGACGAGGTTGGTGTTGCATAGATCGTGGTCACACATATTAGAGATTTATAGCAGCAGCTATTATCTTAATTATGTACATTACATGGTGCATTACGCTAAGATATTCTCAGATCCCTCCCTACGAAAGAGCCTGTGGTGTATACATAAGAGAGAACGAAAAAATAAAGTTAACGTGACCCAACGCGCGTGAATCAAGGTTACTTCCCGCACAATTTCAGTCAATTCGATAACAAAACAAATTAGTTACCAGTCTTTTGTATAATCTATACGAACACAGGAAAGTGTTTACAACTCTGATTGACAGCATTCCATTCTACCAGGTTTCTCTTTTAAAAGCAATCTTTTATATAATGCATTTAACATATACATGTAGCTATCCTTACGCACTAAATAACGTCCGAAGCAAAATCTAATATTGTGTAGTAACAAGTAACGTTATGTTTTGGTTCTACGATTTGGCTATTAATTTAGTGTAGAAATCACGTAATATGAGATTACAAGAACGACGTAAGGAGTAACACCATATCACGTTAATTGTAGAAAAGGGCATCTCCCCTGGATGCAATACGATACATACTGTACCGTAAGCTGTCACTGAGTAGACCTACATTATTATTAAAATAGGATGCGCAAGATCACCAATATGTTAAGGCACGGTTGTTCATGCTTTAACACACTTTCAATTACCTGAGAACAGATCCTTACTTTACTCTAGAGGATTGCGTGTCAGCAGCTGGATAATGAACCTGTTATCAGGTAATTTTATTAGAAACAATAACATTCCTAACATTAACTTAAAAACACGTTTCGTATTTTTATTTTTATCGTATTTCTTTAGGTGTGAAAATACGAAGCGTATTTTAAAAAATACGAAGCATATTGAGTAAATACGAAGAGTATTTTTCTTCGTACTTTTCAATAAAAATACGATAAAAGTACGCAAGCATTTCGTAATTTTCAATCGTATTTCTATTGTTTTAGAAATACGCGTATAAATCAATAAGGTAGGTAGGTTTTCTTATGGAGCGTCACATATACATGTAGCTATCCTTACGCACTAAATAACTTCCGAAGCAAAATCTAATATTGTGTAGTAACAAGTACGTCTTAGCTACATACGAAAAGTAGATCTTACATACGCGTTATCAAACATAAACTGTCTCTACCGTAAATAAAAATAATATTTGCTATAAATGCTATCGATTAGCTAGTTTTATCTCTATGAATGTTTAATACAAATTTATTGCCGATCGGATGATCAAAAAACTGTTCTAAGATTGAGACATTCCTGAAATTGATTAACTTGGAACACTTAAGCTTGGTTCACACCTGGCGCTAAGGAGCGATAAGGAGCGATAGTTTATGAGCGAAAATGTTTTTCGCCAGGTGAGAACGCTTTTCTATCGCTCACTATCGCTCACTATCGCTCAAATCTGAGCGATAGTGAACGACAGAAGCTATCGCTCGAATGAAAAAGTTTTCATTCCAGCGATGGTTTTCTGTCGCTCTTTTCATTGTTTTAGTAATTATATCAAAGGATACCGATTATCATGCGTATTATGTGCTCATAAAATCAAAAATTATGCTTTTATCAGAAAGTTGTTATATATTTAGCAAGAGTTGATAAGTTTAAAAAATGTCCGAAAATAATAAACTTCGAAATATACCGGCATCTCTTGCTGAGGATGAACTTCTTGCAGAAGCTGTAAGAAATTATCCAGCACTATATGATAAAAGAAGGAAAGATTATAAAGATCGAAATGTTAATAAAAATGCTTGGGAAGAAGTTGCAAAATCCTTGGAGTTTGTGGAAAATGGTAAGAAATCTTTCTGTGATTTGTAGCTAGGTATTTTTGTAAAATTATCAGAATATTTTAACTAAGGCCAAAAAAGTATATACTGTATGTGTGTTTCCGACCACTGTTCTTGACAGCAAGTAATGTTTCACTTAGAACATCTCATTATGCCAGCAGGAGATATTTTTTATATTTCTTAGAACACCTCACTTTGCCAGCAGCGGTAACCCTTTGGCACATTGCTTTCGCAAAGTAACGTCTACTTTTATATGTACAGCGTATTTACTCTATTTAACACCCACTATCTTTTAAAACGTTCCTCTCTATTTAACGCCCGCCTTAAAAATTTAAAATTAAATTAACGCCCAGGGCGTTAAATAAAGTAAATACGGTGTGTAGCTTTTATTTCTAGCTTTTATGGCCCTATTCCTACGTTGATAAGTCTTTTCTGCTTTTCTAGACATAGAGGGTGGGGACAACGGACGAATGAGTGAGGAATAGCTTGATATTTCAGGAGGGAAAAATAAAAATAAAATCCCGACCAACCACCCGACTATGATGTTACCCTATGTGAAGGGGAATATGAAGCACATATACTTTTTTGCCTAATTGTATATATTTTATTATTCAGGTGAACGAGCAAAATCCTTATTTGAAAATCTGAAAAAAAGATATTCGAAGAAAAGGAATGCGCTTAAAAAAGTAGACCAGTCTGGGACTGCTACCGCTGTTGTAGAAAAGGCCAGAAAAGCCTACAATGAATATAACTTTTTATCTTGGATCGAAAATCATATTTCGGGTCGTACAACGTTGTCAAATGTTGCAGATTGTAGCCAATACACAGCAATTAACAATCAAAGTGACTGTTCCGAACAAGAAGAGGAAAATGTTGAAGAAACTAATACTCCACAAAATGGGTATTATGACGAGCAATGTGAGGAGGAAAGTGTAACACGTCCAGCAGTCACAAATACCAGTAATACCAAAGTCAGCAAGGAAAGACCAACAATATCAGCAGGGAAAGAGTCTGCCAAATATGTCAAAACAAAAGTGGCAAATAA
This sequence comes from Enypniastes eximia, assembly GCA_025399915.1. NCBI lineage: Eukaryota > Metazoa > Echinodermata > Holothuroidea > Elasipodida > Pelagothuriidae > Enypniastes > Enypniastes eximia. The sequence continues at coordinate 6,415 of JAODUM010182514.1, forward strand.
TAAAAAAGTTAAGTGGGATCTTGAAATGCAATTAATGAAAGAACTGGAAGATGGAGGAAGAAAAGAAGAAGAAAAAAGCCCAGAAGATCTTTTTGCTATAACAATTGCAGCAGAGTTAAAGCAGCTACATCCAAGACAAAGATGCATAGCTAAAAATGAGATTCGAAATATCATCTTTCGACATCAAATGGAAGCATATACGCCGCCAAACTTTAATTTTGGAGAGCGTGCGTTCAATCGTTCAGATCCATATCAACCTCATCAACCAGGTTTTGGTAGTCCGGAAGGGTCATCAAGCAGCAGTATGTTGTCATATACAAATATGTTGGACTCATAAACTTTAGCACTACCTAGCCTGAGCTTTTTAGAACATGATGGGTTGGGGTGGGGGAGGTGCTAGTAAACTCCCCCTCCACAAAATCTGACCTACAAATGCTATGATCATGAAACTTTGTATGTACGTTCTCTATCATGTATACTCTCAGAACATAACAAAATGTGGGCCAAAGTTGCGTGATATTTTTGCTGATGATGACATCATCACAAATTCAGTGCTTAAAATAATTCATATTCAGCACAGCGGAGAAGATTGTTTATAGCACCTTTTGAACCAATTTGGCTGAAAAGGTGCTAACGATGATCTTGAACGGAACATGAGTTGTTTTAAGCCCTGGAAATTGGTTGGGACACACAAAAGAAATACAAGATCAATTTTAGAATATGCCAGGAAGTTTCATATTTATAACTTCGGTGATTTATGGATATACAGTACATCAATATATTTTGTTCTTATTATCATTGTTTTGAACTTGTGCGACGAACATAATCCAGTTGCCATGGCAAGCTACCTGCTTCACTATTTACATAAATTGCTAGAGCTTCTCGCAATGCGACAGCTTCATCTCTACTTCTTCGACCCTTGAGTGGATTCACAATTTGGAAGCATCCATCGGACTGGTCATTAATAGAAGAACGCCATTCACCTGGTTTTATATTTCCAGAACGATCTTCCGAATCAACAAAACCAGTAGGACAGTAAGCTGCAGTTTTCGTTTGACGTAAATAGTTATGCAATGCCATACATGCTAGAACATACTTCTGAGCGTTTTCTACTGTAGATCTGATAGGTTTCAGTAAAATTCTCCATCGGGCAACCATAATTCCGAATGTGTTCTCGATAACTCTTCGCGCCCGTGAATGACGGTAGTTATATATCTTTTGCTCTTCTGTAGCCCCATTACCCGGAAATGGTCTCAGTAACCATTCTTTTAGGGGAAAGATTTCATCCCCCAGGATGTAGAATGGCAACGGATTAAACAAACACCCTTCCAAAACAGTTGGATTTGGTAGCATTAGTTTATTTTCCTCGAATAGAGAACCCATTTCTGATTGGTTTAATATTCCACTGTCATTGTTGCTGCCGTAATGTCCCAGATCAAATAATGTGAAACAATAGTGAGCGTCACATAACGCTAAAAGTACTATGCTGTAGAAACCTTTATAATTGTAGTAAAGAGTGCCAGAATTCTTTGGGCATTCGATTCTGATATGTTTTCCATCCAATGCTCCCACAGCATGGGGAAAATTCCATAATTCACCAAATTCATTGGCAATCTTTAACCAGTCTGCTGATGTTTTTGGTGCACAGAGGTACTGGTCTTTCAGCGAGGTGTATATAGCTTCGCAGGTTTCAGAGATGATATTGCTGACTGTACTTTTCCCAATGCGAAAAGAATAACTGATAGATTGTTGCGCATCTCCAGTAGCAAGAAACCTCAACGTAATCGCTAATCTTTCTTCTGGTGATATTGCTTCGCGAAAACGAGTATTTGCCCTTTCAATTTTACTACGCACTAAACCAAGTAAATTATCAAATCTATCTGGACTCATACGAAAATAACGAAAAAAGTATTCTCGATCATTTTTTCTCATTTCCATTATTAAATTATGGTACTCGCCTTGCTGTTTCCGATTTTGGAAAATTGTTCTGATCCAAATTTTCCTTCTTTGTTTCGCAGCTCTTTTTTTCCTCAGACGCAATAATAGTAACCACAGCATCAAACGTCTTCTTATGGCCAAATTCATGTTTGAAAGAAAATATGAACGATAATTTATTTTTAGTGTGAACCACTTCGACTGTACCAGTAATTTTTTCAACACTCGTTATCGCTGAAAAAGCATCGCTCCGTATCGCTACCCTCAGCTACTTTACCATCGGCCTTACTGAAATTACTAAAATTATCTATTGATTTTCCTGAAGGTTCCCAGTTCTAAAGCTGCCAGGCTTTCTTGCTTATGACAACACAAACAAACTTCTGCTCTGGTCTCTGGAGAGTATTCTCCTATTTGCAAGCAAGAGTTTTAGACAATCACGAATGGTTAGTGTTCATGTCATGACTTTACTATTGCTTAATCAGGTATACACATTGGAAGTTAGTGAAAAACAAGTTAAAAAGTAACAAATAAGCTTGTACTACAGTATTTTACCTGAAGTTAAAATATTGTGACATGTTTCCTGTTCTTTTATCACATCCTCAGAATCTTTTGTTAGTTTCTGAAATGTCAAAAATAACAACTTAATAAAAATGTGACATGCAAAGAAAAAACTCCCATCCGTTGTTTACTCCAAGTTATGATGCTTTTCCTCGAGTTAAACGAATATCACTTTATTTTATTCAGAGGATAATAACAGAGACATAATGTTGATTGAAAAGATTGACACATCTACCCATTATGTTTGGAAACAGATAATGGATATTCTACCAGCACTCCTCTCTACTACATGAACATGCACGAACTTAAGAGTTCGGCTGCTACATGCTTTAATATAAACGTGGCGAGTGATACTGAAGGAAGATAGCCAACATTTTAAAGATAAAATAATGCTCAAAGACTAATTGTAGTATTAGTTTCAAATTCTGGAAACAAGAAGTTACTAGTAAAAGTTCAATACTTTGGAGCCATTAAAAGTTTATGTGTAATGAACTTAGAACAAGTCATTTAAGTTACATACTGAGATATGGAATAAGACGGCTTGCAGGTTTTGCAATGTATATAAGAATATTCTATGTAGCCGATAACAGAGCGAACAGAGCCTGTAACATAATTGATACAAATATAAACACAGAGTCTGCAACATAACTGTCCATAACATCAAATTGGAATCTAAGAAGTTTGAAAGAACCATGAAATCTGTGCCCACCATCGTATTTAATCACACCACAAAATAACATACCTTTGTGATAAGGTCTTGAAATTTCTCTTCAAATGTAGGGAGCAACAAGTCAAACTTTTTCACATCATCTTCATCATACAGTAAGACACCAAAGCCTAAGGCCAGAACATCATTACTATCTTCACAATCCTTGATGGAAACATCGACATCACAATGATCTAAATCATGCTTGAGAAGAATATCAGATATAGCTGGTGCTTTCACACCACTCTTAAGAGTTGCTTCAATTTTGTTTATAATGTCTTTTGTAAAATACGTTTTGGTTACTGTTGATATATAAAAATGAACATGAATGGAATGGAACTCAAAGCCAATACATTCAACAGAAACTTCTACTTGTAATGTCTTATTAAGAAGAGTTCTAAATTCGTTTGTAAGGTCAAGTCGCAAATCCCCAGATTCTT
>JAODUM010183625.1:0-10034 GCA_025399915.1 Enypniastes eximia
TATGCTTAACATGCCTCCATCTCAGCTGACTCAACCGGTACAGATCACACCACTACAAGCCAGGCAGTCACTGATGATGCTGTTGTTTTGGACACAACACACCCTGATCTTGATCTTTTTGGAGGTGAATTGGGCTTCCATTCAATTGAAGAAATGAGGGAACAACGGGTTCAGTACTTTACTAATCCTAAAACTACATCAGAATTCACCGTGCGAGTTCACCGCATGACAGCAAAAGAAGATTTGATAAATTTCTTCAAGGAAAATCAGGTTATTTTATAATTATAATAGCATTAATCAAACTCCCTATTATAAGTGGTAACCATAATATATGCATGCACCGGTTATTGTCGGTATGTGGTGTATACAATCATGGACAAATATAATTGAGAAAATGCAAAAATCAGGCAAAAATTCGTTTTCTCTACCGATTGAAAAACGCCGAAATTTTGATCGGAGAGAGGAACTGCGTAAAAATTTGAAATTGTTCAAAGAGCTTGGGTACTAGGCTGCTAAGAAGCGCCAACTTTATCAAGATTGTCTAAAGACCTAAGATCCTACATAAGTCTTAAGTCCACTCGATTAAAGTCATAGATAAATCTCTAGGGACTTCCTGTTGTCGTTATAGTGAGGGCCACTATGTACTTTCGTGTGCATGTGCATGTTAATAGCAAACTTTTTGTTGATTTGAGTTCCTTACCCTCCAAGGATCAAAATCTACATAGGTGTCACTTTTGGGTCACCCCCCAAGTCACGTGACATGACGTCATCGGTTGCCATAGTAACAAAAACTTTTTTTCAACAAATCTAAATAAAATTTATACCATTTAAAAGAGCGTTAAAAATAAATAAAAAATGACTAAAAAACAATACCCTAAAAATGAAACAATAAAAAGTTATGAGCATTTTAATATGTTACTGAAATCGGGGGTAAAATTTACAAAAAATCATAAAGAATTGTGAAATTTTGTCTTTTTAATCGAAAAAGATAAATTGTTATTAGTTCTTTTTACTTTTAACATGTTACTTCTGAAAGCAACATTCAAAAGGAACTGATTTACCTTGTTTCTCATTCATAGACAGGAAATCCATACTATTATTTTTTCCCCGGTTTTTATCAATTTGACGTATATATCAAGTTAAAAATGATCTTTATTCGTGATTTTAACTAAGTTTGAACTTTGTTGGCATTCGAATATTTTAAGGGGATATTTCGAATGCTTTCATGAAAGTTTCGAACGTTATCTTTCACTTTGGAATGCTCTTTTTCAGGACATAGTCGCACATGTTTTACGTATTTCGTTTCTGTGATACCTGTAGTGCAAATTTATGTAATCTGATTTAAATGTTTTAAATGTCTTTTTAGCTTAAAATATGAATAATTATTAATAAAATATGTAAAGAAAAGTATGGGAGACGAAGAACATCCAAAACGCAAAAGATTTTCAGTTGTGGATTATTCAAAGTGTTTGATATGCCAACAAGTTGATCATAAAAAAAAGGTTTGTTTCGTTAATGGAAATTTAAGTCTTAACATTATTTTATGATTAAGGGGAAAAGCTTAAGGCAATTATTTTCCACAAACCCCATACTTTCTTTGGCGGCCAGACAGAGACTATATCAGATACACTTTTTTCATAAAAACCACTTAAATTTGCTGAGGCTCAGTATTCTTATTTTTTTTAAAGTTTTCAGCTTCAAACTGGTACGTATTTTCTTCTTAATTTGAATAGTTTTTATAACCTTAAATTTAAAAAAACTATTATTGAGGCAAATCTCAGCCTCAGCAGTTTGTTCTTAATTTTTAAAACCCAGCCTCACTGTTCTTATAAAGTGTGTTCTTAGAAAAATAGTGCAAGGGACAGAGGTTTAATGCTTCATATTTTCATACTTTTTTAATTTTTGTAGATCGTTCAATCCAAATCACAGGAATCATTTGAAAAACTGACCACAGCGTTAAAAACTCGGTATGAATACAGCGACACAGATGCTTATGACTGTTTTGTTCGAATGGATGGGATTGATCTGTCCTTCTTTTTGGAAAAATGCATTTATCACACGGAATGCTACAAAAATATAACACATTCAAGGAATTTGGATCGACTTGTTAAAAGACAGAGGATCAACCCTAATGCCATTGAAAACGATTTGAATGAACTTTCAGAACAGCCAAATGATACCAATGTTCCTGTACACGATGAAGCACCAAGATCATTACGATCGAAGTCCAAACCGTATTTTAAAGAACTGTGCATAATTTGTCAGCAGCATGGTGGAAAACTTCACAAGGTAGAAACCATCCACGTTGGTCAAAGGATGCTGACGGTTGCAAAAGAACTACCTGATCAGTCGTTTTACCTTCGGATGAACAGTATACCAAACTCGGCAGATGCAGTCGCCAATGATGTGCAATATCATCTAAAATGTTGGATATCAGCAGAAAGGTCTACCCTAAACGTGAACCTTGATGAAATTCAGATATTTGATGAGACTGAACGAGTAGTAGCTGACATCGAAATCATTGAGGTTGTTCGAACAAATTGTAACCAGAGCAAAATAATGAATATGAATGACCTCAACAAAACATACAATAATTTGCTAGGTAATTGTGATGAAGAAGAAGTTAATTACAAGAGGTACCTTAAAACGTTACTTGAAGATAACATTCCCGGAATAACTTTTTCAAGACCCCCCAACCGTCGTCAATCCCAACAATTTTATTCCATGAATTTCCAAGCAAAAGCAGTTGATGATGCAATGAGCAATCGTTCTGATGACTTTTCATCTATCTATCAAGCTGCCAAAGTTATCCGAAATGAACTTCTGAAACACAGGAACTGGAAGTTTGATGGGGACTTTTCGGACTTTGAAATCCCTAGTTCATTAAGGGTACTGCTTAAATGGATAGTTATTGGCCCACAAACAGAAATCGAATCAAATCTAAAGAAAAAGACACTTGATACCCGCATAAGTACTATTTCCCAGATTGTAATGAAGGCAACAAAGAGCAAACGGCAAGTAAATTACAAGAGCTCTACTGACACTAATTTTAGAGAAGTTGTTGAGACACCTTTCAGTGTTGGTGTAGGATTACATTTGCACAAAGAAACAAGAAACAAAAAAGTAATCGACTTCCTATCTGACCTTGGGCTCTCAATATCATACAACAGGGTACTTAAAATAGAGAATGGTCTTGCCAACGCCATAGTTGATAAAATGAACACTAATGGAGGGGTATTTGTTCCACCTAACTTAGAAATCGGTAAGCAACTTCACTTTGCGATTGACAATATCGACTTTAAAAACGACACCCCAGATGGTAAATCAGAGTTCCACGGCACAACACTTGTAGCATTTCAGTCAAATACAATCCGACAAAGTAATCTTCTCAAGTTATCTTCATGCACATCTTTCAAACACACCCCTCCTGTACCTATAGAAGTTTTCGCGAAACCTAACCCACCAAATGAATCATTTCCACCCTTTGGACCAGAAGAATGCACATTGGTTGATTTATCTGGGTATTACAATTCTGATCGTCTTTGGAGTATTTGCCAAGTAATCAAAGAAAAAGATGTTTGTCCTCTACCAACATGGAGTGCATTTAACTCACTGATAACACCTGTCCCTGACATCAATATATGCCAAGGCTTGCCTCTTGATGCAGGTACTCCAACAGACTACACGAACCTGTATCATTCCCTCAAACTGGCTCAAGGAATAAATAATGCTGTCGCAGGTGGAGGAAAGACCATCGTTACACTGGATTTACAGCTTTATTCAAAGTGCATGCAGATGCGAGAAAATGAAGACATAAAGAAATATTTTATATTCAGACTTGGTGAGTTGCATATTGTTTTTGCCTTCCTTAAAGTCATTGGAAAATACATTCAAGGTAGTGGTATCGATCAGGTGCTCATCGAAGCTGGAATTTATGGGACAACAACCCTTGGGCAGATTCTTGAGGGCAAACATATGAAAAGAGCAATGGAAGCGCACATGGTCATTTACCTGTCACTATGCAAGATATACTTGGAGCAATTCTTTAAAAAGCACCCTGAAGCAAGTCAACAACTTACTAAAATCACAAACTCCTTACTGCAGATCAACCTTGAAGAAATAACATTTGATCGTTTTGAGGAATCTGTAACAGCTTTGAAGAATGATGGTATTCTGGAAGCATTTCAAAAATTCGATCAAAGCCTTCAACAACAAGCTCAGTTTTTGCGCAACTACATGATTATGTACGAAATATTGCTCCAGTTTGTTCGTGCAAACCGTGAAGGAAACTGGCAACTACATCTAACATCTCTCAATGCAATGATTCCATACTTTTTTGCGCATGACCAGATTAATTACGCTCGTCATTCGCCATTGTACCTTGCCACCATGAAAGAGCTAGAACAGAATGACGCCGATAGTTGGAACTATTTGAAAGAAAACTTTTCAATAAACAAATCTGGAATTCCATTTTGTTCCATCGGCTCTGACCACGCGCTTGAACAAGAGAACAGAGCACTTAAAGTAACAGGAGGTGTAAAAGGACTCACTCAAGAACCAACTGCTTTATATCGGTTTTGTCTCATTGCCCCTTCACTCAATGATATATCTAAAGCTTTTTGCAAAGAACGCAACATTGAAACCAGAGGACGAGAAGTACACTACCAGCTCAGTGGTTCAACCAATACAAGGATAGCCAGCAATGTTGAAAAAGTTCTTGAAACTTTTGATAATTTCGGTGTTGATTTCAAGGAAGAATCTTGTGTGTTCAACATTGTAACGAAAGCTGTTCTACCCGAAAATTCTGCTACAGAGCTCTTAAATCAACTAAATATTGGCCAAGATCTTTATGAAATCTTCTCAACAGATAGAATCAAAGGAGAAGCATCTCTGTGGTCACCAATCAAAAAACGGAATTTGAAAACATTTCGAAATGAAGCAAAAACTATAAAGAGCAAAGTAGGAGAAAAAGTGGTCCAACTCAAAGAGGAGCGCACTTTGTTATCCCGATTTCTCATCGCTGCGAGAAAACGACCTGAACTTGATTTGGAGGAAACAATTGGTAACTATGAATTCTCAGTGGTACCAAGGTCGATGTTCGGTCAAGATGGCGAGCCTCTTTTGAGTTCTGATAAAGCAAAGATTCTTCATGCTATTGAGAACAGTGTTGATAAAGAAGAGCATATAAACACACCATTTGTCACAGCACCAGTCATTATCCTTGATGGTATGGCATTGGTAAACAAAGTCCATAAAGATGAAGACGTTAAAACTTGGAAGGTATTGTCTTCTTGTTTTTTTTTCAAAAAATATTAAATTGTGTTGTATTATAAATAATACAATAGGCAATGTCTCAAATATATATATAGGCTGTTGTCATTAAGATTTTTCGCCACATTCTTGTTTTATATCTAAATTAATAATCATTGATATTTACTGCTAATGTTTGTACATACTGTCATTTTAGCATTTCGCAGATCGATTTGTCAACCTTGTAAAGAAAGTTTCCAAGAACAGCAGCGAAATTAGATTAGTATTTGACAGGTATCACCTTTTTTATACGATTGACTATAATAAATTATTACAAGATGGAGTTAGACACATTCATATAGTATATAGTATTGTTTTGTCAATATGTCTGAGAAATGAAGAGATTTGTCAATATGTCTGAGAAATGACTATTTCATACCAACTTCATTGAGAACTTGAAATATTAGCTTTTGACAATATGTATTTTCTTTATACAGGTACATTGGTAAATCATTGAAAGCAAGAACAAGAAAGAAGCGAACATCTGGAAACGAAATCAGATACAAGGTAACAAGTAATTCCGATATAAGCAAGAAATCATTGAAACAGCTCTTGGCTCACATCGAAACCAAACAAGCCCTTACCGAGTATCTCGCAGAATATACAATGGATATGTTAAAGGACTCTGTCCAGATTGCTGTAACCTTTTCGAAGCAAACAGTCTCAAATATTCAAGAATTATCTGCCGACCTTCAAAATCACGATCACGAAGAAGCTGACACTTTGTTAGTGTTGCATGCAATCGACGTTGCTAAAACTAATCCGTTCAATGAATGCGTTGTAGTTTCTCCAGACACAGATGTATTCCTGCTTTTGCTTCATTATTATGAATCCCTTCCTCCTGCTATTTTATTTCGAACTGGGAGAGGTGATGCAGAACGTGACATATCCATCCAACAGTGCTACGACAATATCGGTTCCAAGAGAGCAAAAGCAATTCTCGGATTTCATGTTTTAACAGGATGTGATCAAATAGGTAGATTCTCTGGAAAAGCAAAACTCTCTTGGTGGAAAGAATTCTTGAAATCCAACGATGACATCTTAACAGCATTATCACAATTGGGCAATGGGGAGCAGCTGCCGAACTTGATCACGCTAGAATACATCGAACGTTTTGTTGTGAACACTTATGCAAATAGCAAAGATTCCAGCTTAACCACACTGCCTCAACTTCGATGGTATTTGTTTACGAAATGTCTTTACGATGCAGCTTCGCTACCACCAACTATGAGCGCTTTAAAGTTCAAAATATTTCGAAGTCATTATGTGTGTATGGTCCTTAAACGTGCTCATTTACCATTTCAACTACTACCCAATCCAGAAAACTATGGCTGGGAAATAAAAGGAAATTCCCTAGATCCAATTATGACGGACAATCTTCCTGCTCCTATTGCCTTAATTGAACTGAGTATGTGCAACTGCAAAATGGGTTGCACAACACAACGTTGTAAATGTTTGAAACATGAACTAGTTTGTACGGACATGTGCAAGTGTAAAAACTGCGAGAACGATGGGTCCAATAAGTCTGATGACGAATTGGAAACTGCTGATTCAGATATTGAAGATATTTAATAATATTATAACATAACTTTTATTTACTAACGTAACGTTTTTGTACTTAGCCTCTTATTTTGTCATTTTGTTACTTCCACCTTGCAATAAACTTTCTATCCTGAGTTAGAGGTTCGCTTAAAAATGAAAACAAGTAGTGTGAAAAGGCTTCTATACTTTGCTTCTTTTGTAGAAATTACTTTATTAAGTTTTAAATGAAGATTTCTTTGTAATTTTCAATGTTTTTTAATAGTGAACTGATTTTTTTGCTAAAATCCGGGGGTAATAAACAATCTATTTTTAGCATAGTTTTCTATTTACAAGATCTTGTAACATTATATATGGCTGGAATTTTGTCTATAATGCACACGGACAAAGAATTATACAGATATTTTTTTATTTTTGCTAAACTACCAATATTAACCCTTTTTTTATAAAACTTTACCCTCGGTTTTAGTAAAATATTAAAATGCTCATAACTTTTTATTGGTTCATATTTAGGGTATTGTTTTTATACCATTTTTATTTTATTTTTAACTCTCTTTTAAATGGTGTAATTTTCTTTTAGATTTTTTGAATTTTTTTTTGTTACTATGGCAACCGATGACGTCATGTCACGTGAAATGGGGGGTGACCCAAAAGTGACACCTATGTGGATTTTGATCCTTGGGGGGTAAGGAACTCAAATCAACAAAAAGTTTGCTATTAACATGCCCATGCACACGAAAGCATTATTTGGTACATAGTGGCCCACACTAGTAGGGCGTATTTCGTGGTGCGGTATGTTGCATCTAGAAAAATAATCTCTCTACCATATTTTTTCAGTAATGCTTTCTGCGATTGTTCTTGGTGGACGAATAAAAAATCGTTTTCCTTTCCATCGACTCCCGTTGACTGTGGGCGAAAGAAGAACGATCTCCCTTCGTTTGACTCTTTTAGCCATTCATTTACTTTAGCATCAAGGGATAACTGATCTAATTTATTGTAACGATATGCTCTCAAAGCTAAACGCACGTGGTTAGAAATGGTACTGATATCAGGATAGTAGGGTGTGTTTGAAGGATCGATGACAGTGGGAGCATCGTTTTGTATGACATTTTTTACATAGTCTCTCAATTGTAGCTTAATAACTCTGGGATTTATAATTCCTTCACTCACCAGTTCGTATATTTTATCTATAATTTTCTTATGCAGTGGTTGAACGAACAGGTGCCCTTTATGTCCTGGATCGTGATTTGCGTGAGCCTCTTTTGTTGGAATTATGAGGTAGTAGCGTTTTATATGTTTTACTGCGCCACTCGTAATTGCATTCTTAACCGCTTCTAATTTTTCGTGCTTGATTTTGCGCTTTTGACGATACGACAGGCTGTCAAATGTTGCTTTGTCTACTTTATTTTCAATAAACATGTTAACTTCGCGTATTATCAGCCTGGCTGGGCAGTCCTTTTTTACGTTGCCCTGTATTCTTGTTTTGAATTGCTTTTCCTTCTTAAAATAGCCATGTTCATTCAGCTCACCGCTTTTCTAAAAAAGAAATATAATATTTGTGGAAACTTAGTTCGTCTAATTAACTTTCCCACATTGGACTTCACGAGACTACCTCAACCGAAATATAATGCTTACAATATTGCTATATAGATGTAGGAAAATAAAAATTAAAGATAATTCAAAAGGAGGCTTGGCACTAGTATTGAATTGGCGTTATCTTTTTTTAGTTATGAGATTAAGCTTTTCCGGCGAGTTAACTAACAAAAATAGTAACAAAAACGTAGAGCTACCTTGGCATCCTCTTTGTTTTTTCTCAAGTAATTAAAATCTTTTCCAAACATACAGCATCTCTCCACAGTTGATTCACAAGTAAATGGAATACCACAAAATTCAATGCTCCAGTCTTTTCGCTTTATTTCGAAAACAGGAGAACCTAGTAAGAAAGCATCGCATTTACTTTCGTACCCTTTTCACCTACGCGAGCAGAGTGTTCGGCAAGCAACAAGGAAAATAAACTATACATTCTTATATATTAAATATTAAGTGGGTCGCAAAGTCCAAATGGTTAACAAAATTTAAGCTTATGCCATAATTACATACCAACCTCATCCCCAGGGTCCCGCGAAGCCTTACAATAAAAAAGAAACAGTTCCCGTGGAGAATGTTGGCTTAGATACAGCTCCTTGTGGTATTACAATGAATATCGATCATTCTTAATGGAGGATACTCCTCCTACATCGAGGATATGCAATGAGTATGAGTACCTGTGCCACTAAAATGACCACTTTTGTCAGTAGTCCTTGAACGATTATGCGTTACACCGAAGAATATGCCAGTTGCCTTCCTGTAGTTTTCTATAAACGATTCAACTTCAAAATTTGTATTAAGAAAACCTAAAGAAAACGATCATGTTCAGTGTGATTATCAACTTCCAAAGGCGCATACAAACAAAGTCCTCCGCCAACCCGACCAACCCCGTGTAACTGAAAAGCACATAGAAGTTAGGAAATTCACGGCAAGGTGAAACAGTGCACATTTTGTAGAAAAGAAAGCCTACAGAAAACGATGTTAATTGATATGTTTGACGTACCTGTGTAACAGTTACCGACGTGTTTTAAATCACGAATACAACTCAATATCGACTCCATCGTTGTTTTTTAGAGAAAGATTTGAACGCAGTGGTGGAACATAATATTTTGTTTAACTTAGTTTAGTATTTTTCTCTGCTAATATCGTAAAGTCGCTATGAAACTGCCTTTATATCGAACAAATCTTATAGAATAATCGCGTGTAAATAAACACAATAACCGTAGCCAAACAAAACAAAGAGGGAAGAATTTGCAAAACTTCTTTTTGAATTCTGCATAAAATTGTATGGTTTAGAAGCTGAACCTCAACAACTTCCGCGTAAGGAAAACAACTGGACAGCCAAACTACGTACGTAATTATAGCCTTGAAGTACAACCCGCTGAAATAACGCAGACTAGTTCACCACCCGAAAAGTTCACTCGACCGACATTTTGGTGCACACCGTTCTCACTGGATTTCTGACTTCCCTTTTACCGCATTTTACACTTGGAACTACGCTAAAAATTATTATAGAGACGGTTTTCACTGTTTCTCGTAGAAAATTTTAAACGCCGTCCAAACTCTTGCTACTCACGCAGTTTTGTTGTTGTGTGGCT